>JADLZN010003661.1:0-25060 GCA_018155175.1 Sinocyclocheilus anophthalmus | reverse complement strand
GCTCTGTTTTGGGCTCTGAGTTCTTTAGTTCTTCAGCAAGTATATCTGTTGAACATAACAGCAAACTGAATTAAAATGAGTAAATGCTAATCAGTGTTAATCTATTTTATTTTCAATCATTTTCAGGTCATTTACTTCATTAATGACACAAGTAAAGAATACTTATTCACCTTGTAGAAACGGGTTTGTTTGATCCTCCTCTGTAAGTGTGTTGAGCTCCCTGGGTATCTCTGAAAAACAGTTGATATACAATCATTTAAAATCATTTTCATTAACGTATAATGGGTTTGATTCAGTTTTGATTATTATTATTATTTTGATTATCTTTAAAGACAATTTTTCATTTGAAATGACACGAGTGACCGAGGCTGTCATAGAGTTTTATGCAAATAAGCAGCAGTATCTGGAGAGAGATTTTGGACCAATGAGAGTTCCCTGTGGGTGGGACTATCTCTCAAACTATAAGCTATCATTGGTATTGTTCGCTAGTTACAACATAACCGAACCTATTAATCATAGATGTGATTTAATCGCAAAATAAGTCTCCTAATACATCATAACTGTTAGACCTATCACCAATCAAACTAGTTCTTATTACTGCATCTTTTAATGCAAGCAATAGGCAGTTAATACCTGAGAAAGTAGAAGAAGATTGAGTTGAACAGCAGGGAGCAGCTTTGCAGGCATCAGTGGTTGACAGTGCAAGAGAAGGGGTAAAGGAAGAGACAGCTGCTGGGGTAAAAGAGGCAGGTAGGGGTTTGCTAATGGGGTAAGAGTCAGGGACAGAGGGAGATAGAGGTGGCTTGGGGAGTTGACTAGAAGTGCAAGATGTTTCGCACAGAGCTTCAAGATCTGGTCTGCTCAGCAAAGGAACAGGGGTCACAGATTCATTTAGAGGGACACTGAAGAAGGGAGATGTAGAAACATCCATCGTCTGTTCATTTAGCTGTGTAGATACTGTGAGGAAAAGATGGCGAACAGACCAAAATATGCATACATGCATGTATATATTTAAGAAAAATATGTTATATTAAATATATTTACATATAAATTATATGAATATAAATATATACAGGTAAATATTTTCAAAACATGCTGTATGTGTGTCTTTATATATAAATAATAAATATACACAAAACACACACATATATTATGCAAACAAAAAAAAACTTTTATTTTGTATGCGATTAATCTCGCCGATTGAGCGTTTGAACACACGAAATATATGAGTAACGAGAAATAAAACAGGCAATGGAAAAAAATGTATGCTGTCATTTTTAATTTTTATGATTTCTGACCAGTCTTTAGAAAGCGGGATTAAATATATTACATTTGTTTGAGTAATATGACATTTAAATTTGAACAAATAATGTTCAAGATATTTTATTAATATCTTGCATTTGTTAACTGTACTTTAGTACTGCTGCTTCTACTGTTTACGTGCAGTCTGGAGGATTTCTCAATACCTGGCACAGTGCCAGCAGATGGACGCTTAAGCGTGTCAGATAGAGAGAGGGAAGAAGTTTTGGGCTCGAGGAGGGGGACAGGAGTGGGGGATACAGGGCGAGCACCGGGGACAATCTTGGGCTTAAAAACATTGGTGCGAGGTGCTCCAAAAGAATCTGAGACAGAAGTGCAATGACACAAAAAAGGACGCAGACCACGTGAAAGAAGAAGATTAGTCAGAGATGCAGGAAAAGTGAGAACAAGAGAGACAGTGGCTGAGAGGAAATGAATCTGACTTCTCTAAAAGCAATCTTAAAGAGTCAAATCAGACTAACATACTGTTCCTATTAGAATTATAAGAAACAATCTTTGAATTGCATGTAATCTTTCAATGTTTAGGAATCATGAGTCTGTACCTTTCAGGAGCACAGTGGGAGGAGAGGGAGAGTGAGAGTGAGAGAGGAAGGGATCGGAAGGAGAGGAAGGAGAAGCCCGAGGGAGTTTGAGCAGAGGATAGTCAGAGGTCACGGGACCCTCCAGAGGGGCCTCAGAGCCTGACAGTCTTCTTTGAAAGGACACAGGAGCTGGACACAATCACAGAAGGAAAAATAGACAGAGAAACTATACAAGAAGTCCAGGCTTTGTTGAGAAATACACAGATGCATAAGCACTTTAACAATGGTAATTGTTTGTCTGGGTGAGGTTTGTAAAAGAATATTTGCATGGACCTTCTGTGAAAAAACTCATCCATGTGGATGGCAATGAATTCACACCGCAGCTAAATATAACTGTCGCTCTTCATTGGCCTTCTTAAATGTGGTTGTCACTCTTCAAATTTTGCAAAGTGTATGTGTCCATAGTGATTTTCAGTTCTCAATTTTCTGAAAGAATTTATTTTACGCCACATACCCACATAACAGCCCTAGAGCACTTCATATGATCAAAGAGATTTTCAAAACAACATTTTGGCCAATTCCTCCATGTAAACACAGAGGTGATGACTCAGATGGGAATGAAATCAGAACCACATCCCTTGTGTTTGTCAAAAAACAGTAGGTCATTTAGCCAGAAATTTGCTACTGGGTGGAGAGAGAAAAATACAGATAAAATAGCTAGCACCAGTAAATGTGGATATGACATCACTTCCATCAAGTGACATCACATTTCAAGTGAAACAATTACCATTTGGGTAGGGCTTTAAAGAAAAGTAAGACTAACAACATGCTAAAGTCACTACCTTTCAAAAGTTTGGGGTCAATAAGAAGTTTTTTTACGTTTCTGAATACGTCTCAAGCTATGCTCACCAATACGCATTACCGGTATTTGTGTCAAAATACCATAAAATTCCGAAATATTGTTACATTTAATACCGTTTTGTATTTGCATATTTTTGAATAAAAATGGATTTATCATGTATGGCATTCTAATTTGCTGATTTGGCATTTTTGGCTGCTCAAGAACATTCTCTTCGTTAATACTGAAAACAGCTTTCTGCTAATATTTTTTAAAGAAACGGTGATAAAGAATTCTTTGAGTAGAAAATAGAAAAGAACAGCATTTATTTGTATTAGACTTTGTTGTAACATTGTAAAAGTCTTTACTATTACTTTTGATAAATTTAATGCATCATTGCCGGATAAAAGAATTATTTTTCTTTTGAAAAATCTCACGACCAGAAACCTTTTATGTAGTGTGCTGAGATTGTGATTTTATTAGAAAGAAGAACTTAACCTCTATTAACCTCTTGTAATCGAGGAGCCTACTCTCTTTAGCAATTTGAAGGCTGTGTACACTGTTGCCATAGAAGCAGTATAACCGTTTATACAAATAACTGTAGTCAAGTAGGAATGCCAACTAGATACCAATGGTACAGCGACTTGCTGACTTCTGTAATACCTGAGCCAGGGGACGGCTGGAAGATTTTGGGCAATGCTGGAGGGAGCAAACCAGAAGCATTTTGCTCTGTGTGGGAGTCAGGTGGGGCCTGTGGCTGGGAAATGGGTGGTGGACATGCTGGTCTGGAGCGGGCGGGTGAGGGCATGGTGCGAGGGGTTGGACTGGGTGGGGTGGGTAAAGGTGGACGTGATGTCAGGTCAGGGTTATGAACACTGCCAGACACTGGGCGTGAGAGGACACCACCAGCAGGCCTGTCCTTACCACTGACTGAGGTTATGATGGTGAAAAATGGTGGGAGAAGGACAGCAAAAGAAAGAAAGAGCAGAGGGAAAGGGATGAAGCAAAAGAGAAAGACAGAAGAGAGAGAAAGGTCAGGAATGTATCATGAAGGATGAGGTTACAGCTTCATAAAAGACATTTAAAGGGTTATTTCACCCCTCAAAAAAATCATTATTTTCTCACGCCTCAGGTTATCCCAACTTGTATGCGTTTCTTTCTATCTCGTGTGTAACACTAAAGTGGTTATGAAAACAGTCAAAAATTGGTGCTTGCGGTTAATATTTTTTTGTGGAATTTGTGATACATTTTTTCAATTGAACGCACCCTTGCTGAATAAAATTATAAATTTCTTTAAAAAATCTAGCACGGTACCCTTACAAATAAAGTGCTTTCACGATGCCATAGAATAACTTTTTTTTTGTCTAAATGGTTCCATAAAGAACCTGTAACATCTGAAGAACCTTTCTGTTTCACAGAAGCTTCTTTGTGGCGAAAGAAGGTTAAAAAAGATTGTAAGAAAGAGATGGTTCTTTAAAGACCTTTGACTTAATGCTAACTTTTGTGGAACCAAAAACTGTTCTTCTATGGCATCGCGTGAAGAACCTTTAGAAGCACCTTTATTTTTAATAGTCTGTAGTTTACATTAATTTCTTCCTAGTTTTGAGATGTAGTAAAGCCTGAAGTATATTTTTTGCCACACCATTTAAAGTAATGCAAATTGTCTTCCCGTTTAAATTTTTGGTAATAACTTAGTGCATTGTTCTACAAATCTAATTAATCTGTCGAATAAATCGATTAGCCGTAAACCTCAATTACGATTTTACAATGAATTCAATGAATCGGAACTGAAATTGTTGTCATAACTCGAAACTATTTAAACAAACACCTACTTTTGGCGCACATTTTTTAGAAAAGTTATATGAAAACGTTTTAAAATTCCATTTGTGTTCCAGGAAAAAAAGACAAGTGGTTTGTAAAAATAACATAATTTTTGGAGGGGTGTGCTACTCCCTTTAAATTATAATTAAATAGTTCAATGAAATTCATGATGAAATAATGTGAGTCAAAGCAATGCAGGAACAAAGGAAGAATGTGATAATCATATGCAACAAAACCACATAAGTGAAAGTTCATCATCCTGAAACATTTTAGTAAGATGTTATTTAATGGAAATAATTAATTGGACGTGGATTCATAAGAAGTTCAATTTAAAGGAAAAAGATATGAAAATGATCAGTGATGTGATTAAAATGAAAAGACTGTAAAGAAGGAATATGCAAAGAACACAGGTAAAGGTTGCTGTTACCTATTGCTGAAGGGCTCTTTAGAGATGCAGATCTCTTTTCTTGGGAGTGTGTTGGTCGAAGAGGAAGATGGGGTGCTAACAGTGAGAGAAAGAGAGAAGAAGTAGTAGTTGTAGCATGTGAGGAAGTAAGGGTTACTATAGTTAGAGAAAATAAACATGCATCATTAGTGATTCGTGCAAGTCCTGTGTAAGTGGACAGAGGAATAAGGATGCAAGATAAAGAATACAGTAATGTGTTTTATCTATACAGTGGGCTCATAAAGTCTGAGACCACTAGTGAATATGCATTTACAGTACTATTTAGCATTTGTATAATGCTTTACAATTTACAAGTTTTCATTCCAAATGATCAGCATGACACTAGTGCAGAATCTAAAATATTTACTCTTCATTAATGTTTTGGATTTCTCAGATTACTAAAACTTTATTTCCAAGGATAAATTAGACGTTGAATCCCAGATTTTCTCATGAACAACATTGATTGTTTTTTTAATACCTGGTACTGCAGTACTGAGATTAACACCGGTACTACATCTTTTATCCTCTTCTTCATCACTCTCATTAAAGTCATCTAGGTTCCCAATATCCGTTGGCTTTACACTCATCAGACTGGCAAGACTTTGCATGTCCTCATCCCTATGGAGGAAAATAATTGGTCAAGAGGTACAGGTTCATGGCTTCATTGAAAATGCTGTGAAAACTTTACTGTGTGAGTAATGTATGTGTCTTCATTCCCAGTCAGTCAGCCATTGTATAGCTTGCCAGACTGTGATATGCTTTCCATTTTCATGCCTAGGAGACACCTAAATGTCTGAGATTGAGACTTCTTTCACTTTATTCTAACCCTGTGTGTTTATTTCTGGATGATAAGTGGTATTGTATCAACCATTATGGGCTGTTTGTTTTATCTAAATCAACACATGTATAGTTTTAGAGGCCCATGAACAGATTATTTGATAGATGTTCTAATGGAGATTAGACACAAAATTCTATTGCATTACTTTATGCTAATGTTCTACAATTACGCTCAAAGCTCAAATGGCATTATTTTAGATGCTCAGGCTGTGATTTGAGAGTTTGCTGTATTGTTTTGGAAAATTCTGCTCTGCTTCTTGACCTGCACATGTCAGGGAAGAAACCCTCCCCAGTGTTGAACAGCAAACCCCTGACTGGGCAGGCAGCCACTTGTCTTTTTAGATTCAAAATGCACTTTGCACTCCAAATATTTGTAACTGAAATCAAGTTTAGGTGCAGTCACAAAATTAAGCTTGCTGTGGTCACATTAACAAATGATTCAATCTAGATAATTAAACACCACATGAAAAGTGCTATAACTTCTTGAAAAAGAGCTCCATGTGGATGACTCACGTAGCTTTCCCCTCCTTGAGGAACACACAGGATAAGGAGAGCTTCAGCGTGGCCTCCACCACCTTAACCGACAGAGGCTTCATTTTGAGGATCAGGTCCGTCTGTGAGTGTGTGGCACTGGCAAACTTCTTCATGTTCAAGTCCACAGACGCCAGAACTTTCCGACTGCCCTTTGCTGTCTCCTGTAGAACATCAGAGAAGGTCAATGCAGTTTCATTTAACTAGTAGAATAAACATACTGTACTCTTTTCTTTTAACACATTGTGTTTTTTGTTTCATTTTTACAGTAAAATAATAATAATTTCAAATAATTTAAAGAATTGTTTTACATAAATCATATATGTATTATTAATAAAAACATTCAAAGAAATTTCACCTGAATTTGAATAAACTCACATTCTCAATGAAAAATGTCCACTCTTTGTCTTCAAACTCATCTGCATGTGGGTCCTGTCAAACAAAACCATGATTAAAATGTACTGACAAAAATTATTACGGTGGCCGAGAAGTGCAGAACAAAATCACAATTCTGAAAACAAAATAACTAATTACAAACGCAAATACAAGTCTAAAAAACAATCCCATTCACACAGCACACAACACTTCAGAAACATTATAACAAGTCAGAAAACACAACGCAAATCCGAAAACAGAAGATTACAAGCGAAACACACGACCAATCAACAAACCGGAAAAGGGTAGGTATATTGAGACAGTAGCCATTGGTTTGGGATTACTCAATCACCGCTGACTGACAAGACTCTGTCAATCAACTATCAGAAGAACCAGCCGAAACACAGAGTCAGGGTAGAAATTTCGAGATGGTATAAAGTACTCAGTTTAAATGTATTGTGGGGGGGTATGAATTGGCCCCATTTTACTCTGGAATAAAATACGATTGTAATTTCGATTTACTTACCCGTTGGCTGTAAACATCATTCCAGTGGTGCAGCTGTATAAGCGCTTGCCCTAGGCTATTTGACGCGATCGACCCGGGTTCGATCCCGCCTTTTGCCGAACTTTTTTTTCTCCCTTTTCAAATCTCGTATCACATCGTAAAGGCATTTATTTTCAATAAAAATTAAGGAAATAATCAAAAAGTTGAAAATAAAGTATCGGGTAGGGTTAGGGTAGCTGTAGGGAGGGCTTTATTGTACCAATAAAGTGGCATCCATTTAATAATTAAAATTAAATTATAATTTACACTCAATACGTTATTATTGCATAATGTTTTATAATGTATTACAATGCTGAGGTGCAGATAATTGCCACTATTTGCAACAAGTAGTATACTTGATAGTAGAAATCCTGCTATTTTAACAGTGTAACTAGGTATTTGCACTTAGTGTAAATAGCATATTGCTAAAAATACTGCTATTTTCACTTAGTGTAAATAGAATCCATTGCTAATACGAGATTTGAAAAGGGAGGGAAAAAAAAGTTAGGCAAAAGACGGGATCGAACTCGAGTCGATCGTGTCAAAAAGCCAAAGGCACACTTTTATCCATCTGCGCCACTGGAGCTGATATTTCACTGCCACTTTTTCAATACATTCAATACATTTAAACTGAGCTACTTTAATACCATCTCCGAACTTTCTACCAGGACTCTGCTGTTCTTCGGCTGGTTCTTCCCTGTATACGTTGATTGACAGATGTCTCGTCCAGTCAGCGGTGAGTAATCCCAAACCAATGGCGCTGTCTCAAACTATACCTACCTCTTCCGGTTTGTCTGATTTGTCGTTGTGTTTTCTGAATTGTTATTATGTTTTCTGAATTGTTGTTGTGTTTTCTGACTTGTTATTTTGTTTTCGGATTTGTCTTTGTGTTTTCTGTCTTGTTATAATGTTTTCTGTATTGTTGTTGTGCTTTCTGAATTGTTTTTTTTTTTAGACTTGCATTTGCGTTTGTAATTTGTTATTTCTTTTCAGAATTGTGATTTGTTCTGCACTTCTCGGCCACCGTAAATTATAGTTCAGCATCTATCAGTTAGTATCCTTAACAAGCTGTGTATTGCATATATATTTAATTAATGCAATATACTCTATATATTGTATAGCTAATAATAAACTGTGATAGGTGTCCCACCCTGTAGAGTGTGACGGTAATGTCCACATTCTCAGGTACAGGCCACACCACCATTCCCCTGTAGGGGTTTTTGATGCCTGGCTGCCATGAATGAAGCTGATGAGAAAATAAAAGATAATGTCAGTCATGATAATCCATATTGGACAGCAGTTGAAACTAGGCATGGGCTGATTACCGGTTTCAAGGTATACCACGATTTGAAAAAAAAACACTAATATTTTCCGTTATACCGTTTCCTGCGGTATGTGCTGTTTTTCCCTCAGGTTGAGTGCAGTGTAGAGAGCGTAACACGACCCTCCTCCTCCCGTTGGTGCAAGCGAGCGGTCAGTCACATGTGTGTAGGATGGCCGAAATTAAGGAGCTGCCGCTGGAACTTACGCGATCGGCAACCGGCCGTTTTTTGTCTTATTGCAAGCAACTCATCTCTGTTCTGGACTTGCACAAACTGCGTTGCAATGCAATAATTTTCTAAAATGTAATTTATGTTGAAAATATGAAGTCTGTAAACGCCCATTAACACAGGCCAGAGACGCTGAAGACGGACGCAGAGAGAAAAATACTGTAGCAGGCAGATCACTCACTGTTCATTATGCACAAACTATTGGAAGAAAATCCTCAATATTGATTTGGGGGTTTATATGAATGTGTTTATGAGGGGAACTGACTGTCTTCAGAAAAGTTTACGTGGTATTTTCTTTTCATCTCGTCTCTGTATAGTTCATATTAAAGCAGTGTTTCATTCGCAGTGCTGCTTTGTTTTCAGCGGTAACCAAGGAAACGCTGTATCTGCTGTTCCATAAGCGCCACCTGCTGTAAGAGAGTGAATCTGTGTCTCATTCAGAGCTCCTGCTGTTTGTTTCGTTCAGGCATTTAGTATAATTTCACAAAGCTAGTCAGAACATTTCGTTTTTTGCTCACATTGGGTTATTATTAAATCAAATTATGTATATGAAATTATATAACTAGATGATATGAAATTATATAAATTATATGTATATGAATTATATAACTATAAATTTAAATAACTGTAATTACAGATTTAGTTTAAATAAAGATGTCAGTCTTTATTTTTAGTTTTTTTTAGGAAACAAAAAAAAAAACCAATCTACTGTTCCTAATATGCTGGATTCTGCTCCAAAACAAATATATTGTGTTTCAGAGCACTTTTTTTTTTTTACCCAGCGTAAAAGAAACACTTTATAAGCTTTAATAACAAACCGTGAATACAGTGCAATACCCTGTGGCGATGTCATTTTTTTTGCATAAGGTTATCATAATGTCAGAATCTCATACCGGCCCATGCCTAGTTGTAATCATTGTAAGCACTTGTAAATCATTGTAAATAACATATTGTTATACACGATCATTTAAAATGTCAGTACACTCTTCTGACTAAAAACTTCCAGGACATAGTCATAAACTAAATTACACCAGCTTTCAAACACTTGCAATTAATTTTCTGAAAATTATCTGGGGAAAAAAAACTGGATTAAATTGGATTCATTAATTAAAACATTAATGAATCTAAAATAATATTAGTAAAAATATTTTATTTGACAATTACCTTCGAACAAATGCGTCTGTTCCTCCGTGTCCACACCACTCTCAGTTTGTCTGGTTGCCTATAAAATTATTTAAAGAGAGTTGAGTGGGAGCTTACAAGTTCAAGGATAGTCCTTTAATTACTATTGATGAAGATACAGTGACTCTTTCTGTGTGTGCTTAAAATCGCTCTTACCCCATTCTTCCTTGGCACCGATTCCCATACATATAAAGCCTATACACAACTGATCTTGAAGAGCCACTGTGGGCTTCTGGTGTTTGTGCCGCCAAAAAGCTAGCGGCAGTGTAACATATCTTGTGATCTTTGTCATCCCCTCCTTGCTTACATCTTTCCCACCCTTCCCCCAGCATACATCCAAACAGAGAAACTTCGTGTTCACAACAAGCAACAAAAGGAACAACTATCGACATTAGGAACAATCGTGTCTGTTGCTACTGCTACGATAACAGTTGGACTTGGTGTCTACTGGAACATGTGGAATCTATTACTTTTACTGCCCTGCATTGCTACCTATGCTATGTAAAAACGTTAAAGAAACAAAGATTTTAAAGAGTTCCTGTCTGTTTATTGAGGGCACAGCACCATACAGACCTAGACAAGCCTTATATCTGATATCCAGAACTTTTCCAGGTTTGCACTTTACATGTATGCATTTGGTTCCTAAACAAAGTTGCCCTTTAATAGTGAATTGTTCTCAAGTGAGCCCATTGCACACTTCTGAGCTGTTCAGTCAGTGTCATGCTCGCTGCATTAAGAATTGGAGGAAACTCAGCAGGGTCACATGACCATGCTGAGTTTGGCTCACAGCACAAGGGGTGTTGGCCTCTGATCTCCAAACCACTAAGACGTAGCAGGGGGTGCAAAACAGCGGGGCACATTGAGTAAGGGCAGCGGAGTAATTTGTGTATAAAGCTTCCTTACGCTACAACAAAACACCGAAGGAAACAAAAACAATTTTTACATATATATAAAAAGTTTTGGGGTCTAAAACATTTTGTTTTGTAATGTTTTGAAGAAGTCTCTTATGCCGGGACCAAAGCGGCATTTAATAAAAACTGTAAAAAACTGTAAGATTGCCAAAGTATTATTGCAATTTAAATGAAATGTTTTCTATTTTAATACATTTTAAAAGCAGATTATTTTTTCAGCAGCCATTTCTTCAGTCTTTAGTGTCACATGATCCTTTAGAAATCATTCAATATGCTGATTTGGTGCTCAAGAAACATTTCTATATTATATTTCATCTTCACAGTTGAAAACCCCCCTTCATATTTTCGTTGGACACCATGAGTAATTATTTCAGGAGTTCAAAAGAACAGCATTTTTTTAAATAAAAATCTTTTGTAACATTATATACAGCTTTAGTGTCACTTTTGAGCAACAGAAGTATTCATGTCTTTCAAAAAATACAAAATAAACTGAAATTATAATAATAAATTGGACCGACTTTCAAACGGTGTATACAATATATATACTACTCTCTCATGATGTTCCATTTTCTACATGAAACACAAAATTATGTTTCACTCTGTTCATCACACAAAGCTTCTACACAGCTTCAGAGCATTTGAAATATAGCATATGAGTCACACTAACCACTTTTATGATATTTTATGGTGCTTTTGCTCCTTTTTGAAGCCCACTGTTCATGATCTAAATGGCATGGAAACTCCTGGCCAGTAATGAACACAGATGTCTACTGTATAATTTCATAAAAGAAAGTCAAACAGGTTTAACAGGGAACAATAAATAGTATCCCTTTAAACACATCAAAATTATTCTTAATGAATTGGACCCATATGTAAATGTCATAGTCCTCCAGTGACGTTCACACTGATGTTTGCAAAGGTAAACTTAATATGTGTGTCAGCAGCAGCATGAACCGCTACACAAAGAGAAGAAAGACCCAGCTCTTACTCAGGTTACAGCTAGTAATAGCAACAGGGCAGAACGGTCTAAAAGGATAAATTAGGAGGAGAAGAGAGGGCCGTGGGTAGAGCGCGGATGGACGTAAAAATAGACTGCCAGCCTGGTTGGAAA
The DNA here is from genome assembly GCA_018155175.1 of Sinocyclocheilus anophthalmus. Taxonomy (NCBI): domain Eukaryota; kingdom Metazoa; phylum Chordata; class Actinopteri; order Cypriniformes; family Cyprinidae; genus Sinocyclocheilus; species Sinocyclocheilus anophthalmus. Next base: position 13,074 of record JADLZN010003661.1, on the reverse strand, counting down.
ATTAATTTTCTTTCTAAAATGCAGTCCTTATTTTTTCAAGTCACTTTGACACGTGAAACAAATGTCACAGGTAAACACACACGTGCTCACACACACAGTTCAAGTTATATTACCCCATCAGAAGCTCAACCGCTGTGTCATCTTTCAGCTGTCTAATATCTCCAGCTCACACCCTTCTCAGCTATGGCATAACATCAACAGACTTTGACCCACTGGCAGTATATGAAAATCACAGCTATACTGTAAATCATCTCACAAGATGATTCGCACAAGATCTGACGTGTTTACAGAAATGCACATTCTTTCACTCCTTTCTCCTTTTGAAACACTCTAACTGCTCTATTGCTTTTAAAAAGTCGTACTACAATACACATGTTTAGGTCAGCAAAAGAAACCGTGAAGCTGTGGCAAAGATACAGGACGTTCTTTCCTCATAGTGTTGCAAGAGGATCTAGGACTTTCCACATCAGCCGAAAGTTCATTAGGCAATAACAACAATTACAACTGCTCAGGTTTACTATTAACCTAACCTTTCTTTCCAACAACAATGTTGAAAGGTTGAATATGTATTAGTATTAAATAATAAAGAATGCATAATATATAGAATTTAGAATTGCTGAAATAGAGATAATTTACATCACCAGTAAAATGATGCAGGCTATCTATGATGGAGATAAATCTCAGATAGTGCTTAACACTAATAGGCAAAAATGACAATGAGTGTTTCAGTTTCTCCTACAGGCAGATGACAAGCCATTGCATAACGGAGGGTTGCTACATTTACCAGGCCATGACTTGTTCAGAGAATAATGCCAATAGTCAATATCACCAAAATGATGAAAACCTTGCTCTTGTGCACTGTGAAATATGTATATTATTGTGTATATTGTATATATTGTGTGTACACTGTGTATAGTGGGTATTCTGTATCTTATATTGTCTCAAACTGTCTGTCACTACATAACTGCAATGTTGCTGACCGATGTATCCAAGATTTCCACTCACTGTAGCACTTGTGTATATGGTTTACTAACGATAAAGTGATTTGATTTAAAGACACACCTTTTTGTTTGCAGTGTACTTGTGATTGAAAAACAATGTCTTTCTCAAATCCAATCAGACTGAATTTCTTCTGATCAGGATAATGATCTGATATTCTTCTGATGAATTTCTTCTGATCAGTCTTTGATCATAGATAAGGACAGATAGATAAAGACACGTGTCGATGAATGTGAGGAAAGAAACACTCCCCGTTAGTGTCAACAGCTGTCTCTTGATCAAGACACAGGACAGAGACTGCAATAAATCAATTACAGAATTCTCTCATCTTAACATTGTGTTTACATGGAAAGTATGAACTTTTAGGGGGAAGAATGAAATTGAAATCGAACTGAAAATGAAAATAAATTAAATATATTGCATAAAACATAATTTGACTTGTAACGTGTTAAAAACAGCAGTAAAGTATTTTATGAAGTATGTCATGTTCCTGGCTATTTAAGGGTGAAGTCATGAGCAAAGCTCTTTAAAGCTCTCACATATAATAAGCTACATGAATAAAACATAACCGAACAATGACAACACCTAAACAGAAAGGAAAAGCAATACCACCCAGTTTAAAACACTGAAACAATATATAGATGCCGTCGACACAATAAACAGTTTATAGGAGTCAGGTAAATAAAACTCAAAAAAAGCAGCAGCACTTAACTCTGCTTATAAGTGAGTATGATGGATGTTATTAATATCTAAAGTGTTGACAGTACGAGTGATGGGCGGAAGTGGGGGTGTGTTTCTGTCAACGTTCTTCACTATATTTCAAATACATTCCTAAAATCGATTGCTGTGTTAATTGTTCTATTCACAATCATTTACAAAAACAGCGCTACAGTAAAATAAGATACAGTGTGTGCGCATGGTGCCGTTTCAGTCAGAAGAACCGCCCTTCAGCACTGCGTATTTAGGAAGCACACGCGCTATAACGGAAAATAAATCATAACTTACCATTTCTTTGTACATTCCAGAACAAGTTCTTGATACGAAGCCACGAACTGAAATTTAGTGGCTTTTTTGCCAACTCTTTGTAATCTTTTCCACACTGAAGTCATTCTTCTGTAGAAAATGCAGTATCCGCGAATGAATTCAGGCGCATGGAAATTGTATTTTTACAGTCCCGCCAGTGGACAAAAAGTAAAAAGTCCTCAAATAGATGGCAGTCAAGTGGCTCGTGAAGTGAAATGTTCCTGCTGAGGAGCACGAGCTGCACCTCATGCGGCTCAGTACCACCGAACTGTCGCCATCGAGTAAAGACCATTTACGGAAACTACTGCATCACGTTACACACCAGAGCGAGAGAATCTCTGTGTATTGCAATTAGTTGCCTTGGTGCAAAAAACAACAACATTTGTGCGTAAAGAATCTAGAGACTTAATCGGTTTTATGTTATGGAGCTTCACGTGATACGAAATGCTTCTAAAAAGCAGCTGTCTGACAGCGAACTGATGGAAGTGGATGTAGAAGTGCAAGAGTAGGTGGGAAGGGTTATGCAAACACGCCTATGATGCAGCAGTATGCAAAACCTCCCTCATTGTATTCAGTACAATACTAAAGGTACTGTTGATATGACAGGTCAGGGGTTACATCCAGTCAGCTAGGGGTCAAAAGAGGATGCACTGTATAATTATGCATCAAAATAATTATCATATTTTGGTTGCAAAATTACAGATAGAGTTCAAAAGTTCAATTTTGGGAAAAGCAGCTTAAAACAAGCTCAATTATTGGGGAATTATTTGCAATACAGTTGCTAATAACTTTTGATCGTTAGGTGGCACAACGAAATTAACGCTCTTTGTTGGGTTTGCAAAAGTAGTCAAATCTAAATGGCGGATTTGTAAAATGCCCAATAAAAATGAGTAAAATTGGTCTATGTGACTCTAGAACAAAATAATCCCAAGGTATGAGCATATTTATCTTATATGTATATTTATATTCATATTAAGGTTACAATGACAATCCGATGAACGTAACCTTTAAACATATGGTTCTATGAACTACCATAGACTTTTGTGCAATAGGAAAAATGCTTCAAACAAAAACATTATGCACCTTCAGTGCTTGGGCCCTGTGTTCAGGGTATTTATGATCTGGAGCAGTAACGCGTGGCTGTCCAATCCTTGATCACAGTGGGTATTTTTAGTGGACATTGGCAAGGGCATTTTTCAAGTTAGACAGGATCTATTTTAGATGGCTGAGAGCGAGGGATAAATGGACAGAAGCAGCTGGAGGCATGGATGGAGTGGTGCTGCTTGTGTGGGTTATGGGGGGAGTACAAACGTTTGGCTCAGCTGATGACCTAGAATCCAAATTGGTGACCCCCTTAGTCATATTCCTGTGTGACACTAACCTCTTCCTGTCTGGTGTTGCCACTCACTGCTAACCCCATTATAATTATGTATTTATAAAAACATTGTATAACATATATTCAAATAGGCCTATATTAAATATAAAATATTTTAGAAATACAAAAACCCTTTGATGCTATATATTATACCTTATAGGGCATTTCAGAAAAGTTCAGCACAGGTGTTTATTGACATGTGGAACTAACTAGCAGTGGTTTGTTTCGAGATTTGCTGAATACAGTTTGCAGTCTAATTTCAGTTGTGCAAATATAAGCTAGCTCATGTAAAACTTACAAACTCGACTGGGAAACAGTGATTTGTGGTTATGACTATGATTTTCCAAGTTAGGCCCCTCCCTTCACTTCACATCACAGGCTGAGTTTGTATCCGGGTAAGACATGAGCTCACTCGTAATATATGCTTACTCACTAGGTGGATCAAGAAATGCCTCATCCTTATAAAGATGTGCCACACCACCTTAGGGTACATAAGGCATAAAGAAACAAGAGCCTCATTTATTACTGAAAAGCATGATGATGAAATACTGTTCAACTACAACAACATACACTATAGGCCTGCTATTCAAAAGTTTGAAAAAGTTTGGAATTTGAAAGAAATTAAAAGTTTTATTCAAAACTTTATTTTAAAAAAGTGAGCGTAAAGACATTTATAATGCTACTGAAGTTTTGAAAATACTGAACATTCGGTTCATCAAAGATGCTGAAAAAAGTCTTTCACCGTTTACAAATAGTCAGCAGCACAAAGATTAATAATAAGAAGAAATGTTTTCTTGAGCACCAAATCAGCATATTTTCTGAAGGTCATGTGACACTGAAGACTGGAGTGATGATGCTGAAAATTCAGCTTTGCAATCATAGGAATAAATAATATTTTTAAATATATTAAAATACAAAATTGTTATTTTAAATATTATGTTTGCACTGTATTTTTAATCAAATTAATGCAGCATTCGTGAGCAAAAGAGACTTCTTTCAGAAAAAAATTTAAAAATCTTACTCCAGACTTTCTAGTAGTGTAACTCAGATCCAAAAAAGGGTAAAAGTCTTCCAAACCCTAATAAATTAATTTTAGAAAGATGAAAATGGCTTTTAAAAATGTTTAGCTAAAAAACAGAGTATAAAAAGTATCATTTCTGCCATAATATTTTTCAAAGGGCAGAAAATGCATCTTTTTGTGTTATTAATATGTGATTGAAAAGATACATGACCTTTAGTTTAAGTTTACTTCTAACAGACATACCACGTATCCAACAATATCTTGTACATCTGGGTTGTATTTATAGAGGCATGGGAGAGCTTTCTAGAGGAATGCCACATCCTTCACCACTTAATGACTCCATCATACAAAATATGTGCACTTTATCACACTGTAAGAAAGATGGTCTCATTGAAGAAACAGTATGCAATGTAGAAAGTACAGTGGGAGTGTTTCAATGAGACAAGAGCAAGGTTTTGACACTGGGGCTTGTGGCATAATGACAAATGCTCAGCGCTGAACAACTGCCCAGAGCTTTGTTCCCTGTGTCTACCTGCAAAGACTCAAACAGAAGACCATTTAGTCAAGAGCACCAGACGGAAACATTTAATAACCGTCTGCTTTTCTTTGGAGGACACACTCTGACAGCAGCTGCAGTGAGCATGGAGATCCTGACCTCCCCGAATGGCAGAGTTTAGACATTGTGGTTCATCCACCTGCTCAACTTCAATAATACATGTCAGAGATTCAACCAAGGTTATGGTACAGTATTTGGCATTGAGTCACACAATTAGTAAACTAATATATGCGTACATACACAGACTTGAAAAAATCATTTCAGGTGCGCAAATATCAGCTATCAGAAAATTTAGTAAAAAGTATATTAAATAGAATTAAACTAAACTTTAAATTGCTATAGTTCATGTTAAAATTGCTATAGTATGTTGCTATATATTAATTGCTCTAGACTTATATATAAACTTAATCAAACCTAAAGCACACTGTAATGACATGCCATGCAGTCACTGTTGCTGTAATTATAGTAGCGATGGGAAAAGTTTTTGGTAATGCCTGGCCTGTGTCTGAGCTTGTTCCTCCCCCCTCTCCCTAATGCAAAAGAAGCTAGCAGTATTACCTAATAAGCACAAGATAGCTAGAACCATTTGTTTATACTTACGGAGTAATGAGAGAGTGGTTCAGAAAGATCTCAACAAGCCTCAGTCCAAACATTCAAATTTAGAATAATTGTTTTAATCAGATGGCATGTATCTGGTATGACTCAAAGATAAACATTAAAGGAGAAGAATCTAGCAATCTTCTTTCGCGCTACACGGTACCAAGACGATGAAGAGGGCAGATGTTTCCAGAAACAGTTATTTTGTTTACTCCAATACTCCAGGCGTCTTGACTCAAAACAACATCCATTTAGAAAGTTTAGAAAGGAAATGAGTGCCACCTCATGGCTGATTTGATCATATCTGCACTGGACAGCTGTTTTGAACACTTATTTGAGACAGCACCATTTTAATTGTTTTATTTATTTTGTACAGAAAAGCACATTCTGCATTGTGTTTAACTTACTAATGAAAGACAGAGGTGGAAAAAAATAATATTTCATAATAAAATAAACAGTATCGAAAATGCACGCAAGTGATAGAGAAAATAGAGTGAAAAGTGATAATATACATCTGATGAATCTTCATAATATAATGAAATTGTGACCACAAAAGAGAATAGTATGTAAGGCATGTCTTTTTTTTTTTTTATGTATACACCCTTTGCCATATGTAGAAAAACATCCTTGACCACACTGTTTCTGTCTACAACATCCTCTTCCTGTCAACCCTCATCCGGTCTTTATTACTTCACAGGCAGTGAAAAGGCAGTTTTTCATAGTTCCCTTGAAACAAACTTACAATCACCATTGTAATAGTATCCTACAAAAATAAAGGTCTTGTTTCATTTGAATGCTTACAGAATCCATACTGAGATCCGTACAGTAGCTGAGAGAGCACATGCTTCAGTTAAATGGGGATGTGGAAGGAGTCTTTGATCCACTGGTCTCGAGAGTTCTGAGTGGGCTGAGGAAGGGACAACAGCGTCTCCCCACTCTCTCTTTCATGTTCATCTTCATCTTCCTCCTCTTCGTCTTCAGAATAACCATTTTCGGTATTGAAGGAACTCTCACACAGGGAAGAAGAGATGTCCTGGAAAACTCCTTTGTATTCCTGTATGGACTCATATAGAGACCACAACTGGCACAGCAGCGACATGTCTAACTGTCGAAGTCCAACCTGCGAAAGACAAGAACATGAGCTATGTTGTTTATTTATTTTAAATAAAACTGTCAATGAAACAGTTAGTGAAAACATTAATCAAATTGCTTTAATTAATTTATTAATATTTTAAAATGCAGTAAAATGTCAGTACAGAAAGGCGTTCACACAAAGATTATTGACAGTTTTTAAGGTCTGATTTATTTATAATTAATTTGTTTTTGTTTGTTGAGCTCAAGTGCAAAATTCATATGGTGCATGAACGAGATAAAAATTAAATAATAGGTCTAAGCATAAGGCTGAATGCTATTATTAAAAACATATATATATATATATATATCTATATATAGCTAGATTAATATATATATACACACTATTGCACTATTATTATTTCTTTTTTGAAGTAGACAATTTTGTTTTAAATATATCATATCAAATCAAGGTCAAAGTCAAAAGGAGAAACTCTAAAAAAAATGTATATTCATAAAGAATATTTAGGCTACACTGAAAAATGCTTTCAAAAATGTATGCAAATACAAAGCATACCTTAGCAGATATTTTAATGTACTTTATAGTGGGATATGTCGCCACCTGCTGCAATTAATGTGACATAGCGATTTTGAGACCCTCAAAATAATAATCGGTATCGTATCTCACTCTAACTATACTATATCATACTAACTATACTATATCACATGACTATAACTGTCATTTTATGGCGGCTCTTAGCCCCAAATAACATCCGAATTTTTTAAAAACATTAAACGGAACCTTTGTTTCAAAGCCTCTACACCCTAAAAGTAAGTGCTGATATGCACTGCACATCCGGGTCAGAGCTGCAGGTCGCTTGAATCTGATTGGCTGTTTGTGGTTTGTTGTGAACTGTGATTGGCTGGAGCGCAACACGCCTGTCAGAGGCGTGCGTCGCTGTGTCTGGTAAATAGAAAGAACGCAAGGTCATAAACTGATATTGTTTTGTGTTTAAACATTTTGTTTTAAAACATTATGATGTCGCCGCTTTTATGTAAGTGACGTACATTAGATGATCAATTATTGTTAGTTTTCAAAGGCTCTAAACGGCATAATCTAAATAGGCCTGTAAGTTTGCAAACTTTAATGGATAAAAAGTGAAAGCGGTTCATCATCAGAGATTTAGTAACATGCTTTGATTAATGATAATATAAATGTAATATAAAATGATGACATGTTTGCTATCTTATCAAGTCACATCTGGAGTCTTTATGTGTTTAGTCATATCTAGTACATACAAACATGTGTGACTTTAAGTATTCAAGATATAGATATATATATATATATATTATATAGATAATATATATAATATCTTGAATACTGAATCTTAGCATATTTTTATTATCTGTATTGTCTTGTCTTGTCATGTCAGTGTCATTCTGTTTGTGCTGTGGAAGCTGATTCTGATATATTCATTCTGGTGTGTGTGTGTGTGTGGTGTGTAGATATAGTATATGTGTGTGTGGTGTGTGTGTGTTGTGTGTGTGTGTGTGTGTGTGTGTGGTGTGGTACACAGTAATACATAACATACAAAACATATAGATATAATCCAGTCTCAGTGTCAACATGATCTTCAGAGTGTGTGTGTGTGTGGTGTGGTTGTGAGAGAGAGAGAGCTGTGTGTGTGTGTGTACACACAGTATATACATACATACAAACATATAGATATACTCCAGTCTTCAGTGTTACATGATCCTTCAGAATCATTTAATTGCTGATTTGCTGCTCAAGAAACATGTTTTATTATATTTTATTCTTTTATGATTTATTCAATTTGAACCATTGTACTTAGTAAAACCTGTTTTTTTATTTCTGTTTATTAGAATCCTGAGTAACTAAACCACATCTTTACCCAATGCATACAACAGTTGCACGCACGGAAAACATGTTGCGTCTTGACAGCCAGGACGATCCTGGGGGCATCTGTACTCGACCATTGACCCCACGCGCATCCCCAGACTGTTCCATCGGCACCCCACACAAAGGATGAAGTGACGATCACACGGGCTGGGCCGCCCTGGCAAGAAGCAGCCTCGAAAGGGAAAAAAACAGAGGGACTGATCTGGAAGACTACGGAGGGCATCTCTATTAAACTGTGTACATCAGAAGGAACACCGCCATGTTTTTTTGTCAAGATGAGATGCCGGAGTCTTTACTTTCACCAGAGGGGGGGCGTACCCCACCATGTACAACTACAGACCCTGACATAGGCAGTATGCGGATTCAGCCACTGTAGACAGAAGCAAACAAGTTTACAGGGATAATATAAAGGTATGACGTCACAGCATGAAAACTAGATCAGTTCAATAGGTGAAAATCAAGTTAAATTCTATATGGAATTATACAGTAATACAATATAAAATTTTAAAATAAAATAAATAATTGTAAATTAAACTTTTAAAATAAAATACTAGTAAAACATATATATATTTAGGTATTTAAGTGTTTGCCTGCATGCTTTATTCATGGATACATTGACGCACGGAATAGATTTTTTTGCACTATCTTACACCGATACAAGCAGCTTTCTTCTCTTATCTCTGACAGCGAGTTCACGCGACCGCATAATGAGAACATTTTATAAACACGTTGTCCAAAAAATACACATTTAATAAATATTTTACTTCAAACGACCTCATAAGTCGAGGGTTTGAAATGAATCCTCTTGAGATCTGAGTTGCTTCTATCATTAGATCATTATTATAGTATGTTATACGTAATAAAGGCAATGTCACTTACAATGATATTATAAATAGACTGTATTCTATATTTCCACGGTCGTGGGCATGTTCGGTCAGGTACAGCGTTTCAATCTCTTTTATTGAGCTACTGCAATAGTGGATGCTTGGTCCATAATAGGGATTTCCTGGAAAGGTTTATATACATCGGTGAGGCATATTTGAATTTCCGCAGGAGGCGCACTCCCGGTTTTGAGTATGAACGAACATACATTAAGTGTATCTCGAATGCTCAGACAACCCTATTTGGTTAAAAATAGCAAAAATAAAATAATACTCTAAAGAGTAAATATATGCAAATCCGTAGTTTTTATCCAGCGTTTTACACCCTAAAGTTGTTTTCCATTATTGTAAAAATATACCTCATTGTCATGTTCTAACCTTGTTTTATCTTTCACTAAAAATCTAAAATTTTATGCCCTTAAAGTTGTCGCAGCTTTTCCCTGTGGTATCAAAAATGGTATCAAATATCAATATTTTTATTGTATCGAAGTTATAAATTCCAGTAAGTGTAAGTCAACTGCAATGTGAAAGTCTGTAGGGAAACATGCACACACACACACACACATTATTATTTATATATATATATATATCTATATTATATATATCTATATAAAAACTTACAACATCTGAATATATATTTAAATATCTACAAACTATCGAAAAAAAGGGGATATTTATTTTATTTGTATGAAACATTATTACAATATTTATAAATATTATCTAAATATATTTTTTTTAAAATAAATACTTTTAAGATTAAGACAATGTTTCAGTTTCACTAATTTATATTGATGAGATAATATAAAATAAAACACTTATTAACATTATTTTATATAATGCAAAATAAATACTTTTAAGAAGGTAAAGATTTTAAAAAGTGTTATAATATTAAAATTAAGCTTTGTTTTGTTATATAAATATTGTTTATTTGCATGCCACGTGACCTTGAGGAACCATGAATGTGTTGTTGAATTATTGCAATATTAATTTAAAATCTCAGAGGGACTTCTAATAAATATTTAGGTCAAAGGGCTGACAAAAATGTTTGGGAATCTTTGGTATAAGTCATATAAAAACGTTTTTTTCCCCTCGCAGCGGGCCAGCAGGGCCTTTCTGTGGCCTTTGACCTCGCGACGCACAGAGGTTACGACTCGGATAATCCCAGAGTTCATGGGGATGTGGGAATGGCAGGTGTAGCTATCGACACCGTAGAGGACACCAAACTGCTGTTCGACAGCATCCCGCTGGAGAAGATGTCGGTATCCATGACAATGAATGGAGCTGTCATTCCCATACTAGCCATGTTCATCGTGACCGGAGAAGAGCAAGGTGTGGCCAAGGAGAAGCTGACCGGCACCATCCAGAACGACATCCTCAAAGAGTTCATGGTGCGAAACACCTACATTTTCCCTCCAGAGCCATCAATGCACGCCATCGCCGATATCTTCGCGTACACCTCAAAGGTACGGCTTGAGTGACACGACTTTATATGTAATTCAGTCCACTGTCCGTTGTTTTTGTAGTACTATTACAGTGCTATTAAAAATTCTTCAAACTACTTTTTATTTTTAATTGCTTCTTTTTTTCTATGAACTTTAAAACCTTTGAGGGCTCTCAAAAAACCTTTTTTATAAACATACCTTTAAAGAAGACTTCCTGTGACTTATATTAATAGAGTATTCATCATCCATGCATATGTGCTTTTCACAGCCTTGTAGTTTTGACCATCTTTGTTGATTCAATATTCAGACGGTATCTGTCCTCTACACATTGTTTTTTTTTCTTACAGAATATGCCCAAGTTTAATTCTATTTCCATCAGTGGATACCACATACAAGAAGCTGGCGCTGATGCCATACTGGAGTTGGCTTACACTATTGCCAACGGACTGGAGTACTGCAGGACCGGACTGAAGGCTGGACTCACCATCGATGAGTTCGCTCCCAGGTTAGCTTGAAAATTCAGTGGCATTTCTTTTTATCTCTTCACTTTGTCAATTCCATATTCTTCTTAATAATAATAATAATAATAATAATGCATGTACTGGTTGTGGCAATAATTATGATTATTAAATAAGATAATAAGAATTATTATTAATATTAATAGATTTGTATAATTTCATTACTACATTATTACATGAATTAATGTAAAATATATTAACTAATATTTAAATTATTAAATATTATTAATAAATAGCACAACAATAATAAGAAGAATACATTGTTAATTATATATTATTACAACATTACACATTAGCAATAATTATAATCATATGGGATTAAAATACTGAATATACTACTACTACTAATAATAGAAAAGCATTTTAATAATTCATTGTTTTATTTTTCACTAAATGTATTCATTTGTTAAATAACAATGATATTAAATGTTGTGATTGTATAACTGTTGTTTTATGCTTAATCTATTGCTACTACAATACTAAATAGAGTACATTCTTTCTTTCATTTCTTATTTATGCTTAAATATTAATAGGGATAATTAGGTATTAATTAATGTATAATAATCTACAGTCTACATATTTTAGATATGATAATACTCTGTAGAATAAATTTATTATGGCACCACCAATACTACTGCTATAATATAGAAATGGCGTAGTAATGACTGAATGTAATAAATATTATTGTTATTATAATTATATGATTTAGTATATTACTACTACTACCATCGTGCTGCTTGTAAGTTTGTGAACCCTTTTGAATTTTCTATATTTCTGCATAAGTATGACCCAAAACATCATCAGATTTTTTTCACAAGTCCTGAAAGTAGACAAAGAAAACCCCGTCAAACAAATGAGACAAAAATATTTTCTTTGCCATTTATTTATTGAGAAAAATTATCTGGTGTTAAATATTTTTGAGTGGCAAAAGTATGTGAATCTTTGCTTTCAGTATCTGGTGTGACCCCCTTTTGCAGCAATAACTGCAGCTAAACGTTTCTTGTAACTGCTCAACGGCTTGTAGGAATTTTAGCCCATTCCTCAGTACAGAACCACTTCAACTCTGTGATGTTGGTGGGTTTCCTCCTATGAACTGCTTGTTTCAGGTCCTTCCACAGAATTTCTATTGGATTAAGGTCGGGACTTTGACTTGGCCATTCCAAAACATTAAAATGTTCTTCTTTAACCAGTCTTTGGCAGAACGACTTGTGTGCTTGGGATCGTTGTCTTGCTGCATGACCAACTTTCTCTTGAGATTCAGTTCTCGGACAGATGCCCTGACATTTTCCTTCAGAATTTGCTGGTATAATTCAGAATTCATTTATCCATCAATGATGGCAAGCTGTCCTGTCCCAGATGCAGCAAAACAGGCCCAAACAATGATACTGCACCACCATCTTTCACAGATGGGATAAGGTTCTTATGCTGGAATGCAGTGTGTTCTTTTCTCCAAACATAATGCTTCTCATTTAAACCAAAAAGTTCTATTTTAGTCTCATCTGTCCAAAAAACATGTCTCCAATAGCCCTCTGGTTTGTCCCCATGATCTTTAGCAAACTGCAGATGGGCAGCAATGTTCTTTTTTTTGTGCCATGCACACTATGGTTGTTCAGTGTTCTCCTGATGATGGGCTCATAAAAATTAACATAAGCCAATGTGAGAGAGGCCTT
>JADLZN010003660.1:0-114746 GCA_018155175.1 Sinocyclocheilus anophthalmus | reverse complement strand
GTTGCGTTTATATTCTCATCTGCTTTCATACCTAGTAGGCTAACCTATACTTTATTAACAAATTGTATTAATAAATAAACCGAATTTGGGATTTTTACATCACTGTCTTCTTCCCTGATTACGTTTAGCATTTTCTTTAATGGTTTTCAATGGGTAACAAAACACTTAACATGCAATTTAGCACATTAATTGCTTTCATATTCTGCCCTATTCTGCTTGTCTGTAAATAGTAGCCTGCTATGCTTTATTAATAAGGGGTGTCCTCCAGTGTCACTGTTTTAGTAGGATACATTAACCGTTTTTGGCACTGTCCGCGGCCACACCCCGCGCTAGTGGTACACCCACAACGCAAATTGCAGAAAAAAAATGGAAAAATAGAAAATCGTTTAATTTATTCAAACGATCATTTCTGAAGTCACAATTTAGCAAAAGTAAAATTGAAAAAATCGAGAAAATGGCCATTATTCATTTATGAAGCAGCTGAAAAAAATGAATGTTTAATTTTTTTTATTTTTGCATTTGCACCGTATAAGGTCTGAAAATCGAATTGTGAAGCGTTACACAGACCCAAAACACACAATATTTTTACACTTTTGTAATTAATTACCTGTCAGGGTCTTTGGGGGCGGGAAGAAACAATCCAGAAAGACAACAGGCAAGCTTTGTACTGAGTCGGACTACTGATAGTTTTGTCAGGGGGTGTACGACCAGCAGACATACGCGTTCGTTCTTTATACACTTTGGACCTCTAAGATCCTGGTATTCGCTGTCTGTGCTTCTCGTTGATATGCGAGTATTACTGCGGGAATAGGAAAGTTGCATAATGCCATGATGCTGTCTCACACTTAACAAACTTCTATATCTTTAATACATATACGTCTTCCAGTCCTAGTCCTCCCTCAGAAAAAGGGGAAACAAAACTATCTCACGGATCAGATGGTCATTAAGTGCCATATGTACTCGAATTTGTAAAATTAGGGATATGTCTAGACTATATAACAGTATTTCAACGTAACTGTAATTTCTTGAATCTTGCCCTTTTCTTCGCTACTGATAGTTTCTCTACATGATATACAAGCATGTGTGAGCAGTTCCACATGCACATAGTGCTATGTCTGTACATTTTCCTATAACATGGATAGACTGTTTTGTATTAGCTGGGTGCATGTACGCAATCCTGTCTATTTAACCGGATTATGAAGATGGTCCGTCCGGTTCTGCCTATCACCGACCTTTCTTACTTATCCATGTAACACGTAGCCGAAGGATGACATATTTTTGGACATGATAAGATACAGAAATTCTCCACTTGATTCATTATCCCCTGGCTGCTGCGGCATTATTGCATTATCTTTTTCATAATAAACTCTTCCCATTACTGGTTTTGATAATGATAATTTGAGAGTCAACAGAACTGTTTATGTGGCAAGGCAGTATGTTCTACTTTTCTCCGCCCGGATAGAATCAACACAGCATGCGCTGGCACCCATGTAGGGCTATGTGATGTTTTCCATTGCGCTTATCTTGAGTTTGTAAAATACAATTCATAAACGTATTTCCTGATGGTTTTCTAGATTACACCAGACTTATACTCAGGGAGGGCAGCAATACAGAATATACAGATTACAAAACGTGTCCCATTGGGATTAGGATGGTGTCTGTTTTGGTATTGTGCTTGTTATTCAGTTGAATTTGCACTCAAGATGGCGGGCCGCGCTACAGGAAGCGCCACATAGTGGAGAACGAAAATGGAATATCGTATATTCAATATAAATCATAGATTCAGATAATTTGGTGGATATGAACATATTTGCTATTGGAGTACTTTCTGACTTGTCTTTGTTGTTCCCATAAATGCTTTTATGAGAAAATGGTGATATTGTGTCAGATCACCATGCAAGAAGTATGGGATATAGGCTTTTTTTTTAAAGGCCTTACATGTCCCAGATTACAAGGGACCACGGGCCAAATATATCAATTCAGGAGCAGGGAATTTTTGTTTTGGCACAAAAACCACTTAAACCTACTCATCTGGATATAACATTACATTCTTTCTTTCTGGTGTAGAAAACATTTTAGGGGATTTCAGAAAAAGGTCTTATTGTCCTACCCTATGGCCTAACCTGTGGCGAAGTTATTGATTTAATGTTTAAAATTTCCCTGAATATCCAAACGATGGCAAATGTGACATTAATTTTTACAACAGTTCAACAAAAAAAAAGGTCATATTAAGTGAAAATTTCACATTTTAAATGTAGCCTACATTTTAAAAAATAGTCATGTTTGTTCTATTTTGCAACGAAATAATAGTTTGTAGAGGTTTGACCAACTGTATGAGCCTGGTTGCTTTTCGGTTCTCTCTCACACAAACACGGCGGATTTCACACATACACAAATACACGTATCTCTATCGATGCACACACACACGCACACACACAAATCAAGCGCACGCCCATGTCTCATTCTTGCTCCGCATCTGTCATCACAATCAGCATGCGGGCTGCTTTGCGAGGAAACCTGTTTCCACTCTGATCTATTAGTCACTCTATTTCTAGTGGTTGGGCTCACTGTTCTCTGTCGGATTATTGTGTGACATGCATACTGTATTGTTTGGCCCTTCAGGTTGATACTACCAGAGTTCTTACCATGTCTTGTCTTGCTTAGTGTGCTGTGCTCGTATTAGTGTTCTCGGTGCCCGTGGCTGCTTCCAGTGAGCCCAGCCCAAACGAGCTCTCTCTCTCCAAGACGGGAGTCCTCAGAACCAGACCATCCCCGGTCGATTTGTGTTTCATCCAGTTCTGTGTCATCAGACGACAGACTGCCTGGTTTTGTGTCTTCAATAAAGAGACTGATTCTAACAGACTGCATTTGCACGTGGATCCTTTACAGCACCGTAGTGACAGAATAAGCCGACCAAGGATGGATCCAGCAAGGGAGGAACCTATCCGATCAGCGGTGGAGATTCAGGGAGTCATGCTCGGCAGACATGAGGAGGAGTTGTCCGCCGCCCGTCACGCAGTGGAGAGTTTGACTGCACAGGTGACGGATTTATCTTCTCGTCTTCTACAGCTCTACCGAGAACCCACAACGTATTACGGCAGAGCTTTTCTGACTCAATGTGAGATTGTCTTTTCTCTCCAGCCTCAGACTTATGCGGAAGATTCCGCCCGGATCGCCTTTGTACTTTCGCTGCTCACGGGGCGAGCTCGCACAGACTCCTTGCTGTGGTCGTTTCGAGCTCTTCAAGGAGGAGATGATCAAGATATTCGACCGATCCGTTTTCGGTCGCGCAGCTGCGCGCCTTCTCGCTGTGCTTCATCAGGGCAGAAGGTCTGTCGCTGATTTCGCCATTGAGTTCCGGACGCTGGCGACCACATGCGAGTGGAATGAACCTGCTTTGGTCGCTCGCTTTCTGGAGGGACTGAATATGGATTTTAAGGAGGAGATTTATGCGCGTGGACCGCCGACACCGCTGGATGAGCTTATTGAACTGGGCATTCGTTTGGACAGGTGCTTCGAGCAGCGGAGGCGGGTTCGAGCTTCTAGTTAAAGACCACCAGAGACGCCAGCTGTGGAATATTCTCCTCTCAGATCTGATCCTGAGCCTATGCAGCTGGGGGGGGTTCGCATTTCTGTGGAGGAACGACAACGGCGGATTCTGAACCGCCTCTGTCTCTACTGCGGCGCGGCCGGGCATTTCGCCAGAGAGAGGGAGGAGTACTGGCGAGCGCAACTGTCATCCCCTCTTCACCCAGCTCTCATTTGACGGTCTCTGCTGTTCTTCGATGGGCTGTTTTTTCCGTTGCGGGCCCAGCACTCATTGATTAGGGGGCAGAGGGCAATTTTATTGATGAGAGATGGGCTAGCGAACGGGGGATCCCTCTGCTGGATTTGAAGGACACTACCACCGTTGTTGCCCTAGATGGGAGGGTACTTCAGTTCACCGTATCACCCGCCTGGTGAGCCTTACCATCTCAGGAAATCACAGAGCGACTATTTCTTTTGTTTCCCAGTCCCCGTTGCAGCACCGTAGTGACACCAACGAAATCCGTATCATCTGGTGTGCGTCTCCAAGCAAGTGGTGTTTAGTTAGTGAACGAATCTGCGGCTTTGAACTATTTGGAGAGTCAGTGATTAATAACCAATTATTTTTTTGCTCTTTGATCCTTTATTTCATACTGAAGAATGGCGCGCAACGCCTGGTCATTAGACAGTGACTGCCCGCCACTATGGCGGTGTTATGTTTTTTAAGTACAAGGGGCTATACTTCGATTGCATTTATGCTTTATCATTTAAACTTAATAATGTTAAAGAATATGACACCAAAATATGATACAAGATCTTGCCTCTATAAAGGTAAACAATGCACCTGTAAATCAATTTAATGGGGCAAATATTGTCCTCTAACCCTCAGGTGCTCCTCATTTGGGAGTCACACTTGTGATCAACACGGTCAAAAGTGACCGGACACCTGAAATGTAACTTTTTATTTATTTTTTTTCGCCCCCGTAAAATCAATGTAATTTGTTCAATATTTTGTATTTTGAGAACTTCATGGCTTCAATTTTGAGATTCAGTAATTGATGAATTTCTGCCCATTGAAATTAAAAAAAAAAAAAATATGTTTTTATTATGACGGTCAATGAATGCATATTTCATGTGAAAATAGTCAAGCCTTTTAAAATACCATGTTGAAGCCAGATTAGTGCCATTGGTGGGAGGTTAAAATAAGAAAAACATAGCAATTCCAGGGTTTAACATAGATTCCTATATAGGTCTATATAAAAGGCCTATAAATTCTCTAATTGTTTTAAAACCATAAATACTTATTTTTATTAAGTTGTGGATTTGGATATATATTTAGACATTATCAAAGACATCTTTTTGTAAAGGTTTAGATTTTTTTTTTATGTTGATTTGAAGCGTCAGTTTTTTTTTATTATTATTACTACAGTCAAACCTGAACACAGTGAAAGCATTTTGTTACACAAAACATTAAAATTCTATAAAAATGTAACAAATGAACAAATGTTTTATCAGAGCTTAATCCTTCTGGGTTTGATCTGATTTCAACCTCTTATCTCAGTTTTCTGACTCATTTTGGCAATATGGTTATAGCCATACCAATTCATTTGAGTGTGTATGTTTGTGTGTGTGCAAGTGAGTGTCGGTTTTGCACTCTTGATGTTTTAGAGTATAACCCCTTCCTTGCTGTCCACTTTTTCACTGCATTGTAGTTGAATTATTGCTTTTATTTTACATATTTGCAGTCACACCAGTTCATTGGGGGGGGAGGGGGTTGTGTGTGTGTGTGAGCGGCCGTCGTGACGTGGAGATGTGTGTGTTTTGCACTCTTGATGTTTTAGAGTTTCACTCTGTCATTGCTTTTTACTGCATTGTCAGATTTGTAGATTCTACACACAAAAATTCTCAATGTTTGTAACTACAGCATTACTGTGTGGTAAAATGCATGTTTCTTCATTGATGGAAAATGTGATAAATCTAATGTCCCACACAAAATGTTCTTAAAAAAAAAATCTTGGAACAAAGGGAAATGACAAACTCAAATAAATTCTGCAACAAAAGTGAAACTGTTTAACTGGGAGAGCATTACTATAAACCATTTGAGATTAATCCTAGGAAAGGAAGTTCAGTGTGAAATGCAGAATTTGCAGTACTGATTCTGAGAATAGCTCTTGTCAAAAGAACATGTTAACGCGGCTAAAGCTGTGAGATAGATTTGAGGAAGTGTCATTTTGTAGAAGCAAAGATGAAACATCTCATCTTTGTACAGAGTACAAGCAGATGCTAAGTTGTTTGTTTAAACCTATAAATTAATTATTTAGGTACTGTAGCACTTTTAGCTATAAACTGGTGTGCAGTCGATAGAAGGCAGGTGACTGTGCACAATGACAGTGAAAACTTCTTAGTGGGTATACTTATCATAGTAATTAAATAGCTTTCATAAATCTTTACAGTTATAGTCTAGTGTACTTCTGTGATCTGTATATATCAACAGTGACACTGTTCTGAATCGTCTGTTTCCACACTGACATAGTCCGGTTCAGAGTCATCCTGATCTACAGTAACAATCCTGATCAGACTTTACACCTTCATGATCACCATCATCCATATCTACAAGCTCATAGTCATCTTCAGCGCTCTCTTCATTCTGGTTATTATGGAGCACATCTTGCATAATTACGCCATCTTTGGATACAAAGTACATTGAAAAAAAACCCTTACTTTTTACTATTATGGTAAGATGTTTCAGCATGTATATTTGCAGGCAACCAAAATATATGTTCATTATATATACCCCATTAAGTTTGGTCAGAAAATCGTGGTGTAATCTTTGATGACCAGCTAACCTTCAAAGACCACATTGCAAAGACAACTCGATCTTGCAGGTTTGCATTGCACAACATCAGAAAGATCAGGCCCTTCCTAACGGAGCATGCTGCACAACTTCTTGTCCGGGCCCCTGTTATTTCTAGACTGGACTTTCGCCGTTTCTACACTGTAAAAAGCCAACTACATTGTATTACAAAAACTCAGTTTTTAAAGTTTATTCACTATTAACATTTAAAAAGTTGAGGTGAACACATTAAAAGTAAGTAAAATAGAAATTTAGACCAATTTGTTTGACCAAATTAATATTTAAAGTTGGAACAACTAACAACTTTAAGTTTGTTATAAGTATTGCCCACAAAGGCTGATGAGCATGCGCAGTTCGATCATTTTTTTTGTATATACAACGCCATTTTCATTTCTCCCACTTCAATTTCGAGTTGCCTCAAGCGGCGACCGTTTATTCCGTCATTGTGATCGGAGCGTAAGTGTCGTTCTGTGTGTATCAATTCAGATATGATTTAAGTGAAATTTGTTCACAATATGCGCTTCTGTACAGCATAGGTGGCGGCAAGTTAGTCATTTCCCCGCCTGGTCTTATGAGTTGCCTCAGGTCAGACGGCGGCTATTTTTTTTCTGACCGACCGTGTAATCGCTCCGGTAGGTGCTGTTCTATATACAATATTTACCATAAGACTTGAATTATGTTTGTTCAAAATATGTGCTTTTGTACACCGTATTTCCTTTCATTTTAGAGTTGCCTCAGGCGGTGCCCGTTCAACGTTAGTCCATCATTGTTATCACTCCGGTAAGTGGTGGTTCTTTGTGTAACGTTATCAATTTAAGATATGATCTGAATGAAATTTGTTCACAATATGCACTTCTTTACAAAGTATCGTTAGGTAGCTTCAAGTGAGTTCAATTTTCCCCGAGTTGCCTCAGGTCAGACGGCGCCCGTTGTTTTCCGACAGTGCAATCGCTCTGACAGGTATTGTTCTATGCAGGCTGTGATAATAATTTACAATAAGATTTAAATGGTATTTGTTCACAATCTGTGCCTCTGTACAACTGCGTAATGTTAGGTGGCTCCAACTTGGTCCGTTCAACCTCTGCTTCGTCTTCGAGCTGCCTTAAGTCGATGCCAGTTTTTTCCCGACAGTGTCATGACTTCGGTAAGTAACGTTACTGTTTTATGTATATTAAGTAAAATGATTTAGATTAGGGTTAAGGATATATAATTTACTTTATTTGCTTATAATATGTTCATTTTGAACAATTGTGTGGGTGCCTTTGAGTTTTGGATAAGGTCATTGAAGTTCTAAATGTATTAAGACGAAAAAAAAAGTTAAAACCTATTTAACAATATAAGTTAAGCTTGTGTGTTTTTGTCCCAAAGATGCATTTTCTTCATCTAACTTAATTTACGTTTATTTGCTTGTTAAATGCGAAGTATTTGTGTAGCTTATGTTTGCTAAGTGTACTATAAATCTGTATCTATATGTTTTAAAAATGCAAATAATTTAAGAGCTATCTTAAAGCTTAAAATCATAGTTGGTTTTAAAAATTTGATATTCGTTCAACCAACTAATATTAAATATTTGTTTTCTTGCTTGATTTATGATGGTATTTTAAGATGTTCTTCTTTAATAATGTTCTCTATCAATGAATTCATGTATCCCTTGTGGTAAAAAAAAAAAATAATCTTATGTTGTTGCCCAAAGAATTAATTCTAACATTGTATAGTTTATTTTTTCTCATTAGGGTGATGCAGTGCAAGATATGCAAATTTGAACACCCTGCTCAGGAGGTCCTTTTGAAACATTACCGATTGCGCCACTACCAGGGAAAAAACCGCCAACTACCCTGCCTCTACACCGATTGCATCTGCTCCTTTAAAACCACTGGAGCGTTGAAGTCTCACCTTTCAATTTCACACAAGCACTTATCTTCACGTGAGAGTCACTTAACATTTAATTGTGAATTGTGACTTTAAGGAAATTTGTAAAACACCTGATAACTTCAAACATATTAGGAGCCATTTAAAAAAATCATTAAACTGTAAGGTGCCCTTTTAGCCAGTGTGATTTTAAAACAAATCTGATTTCATCATTCAGTGGTCACAGAAGTCGGAAACATTGCAGCTTTTCCATTACAGACTTTAGAGCAAATATCGTTATTCAAAATGCAGAACCAAAAGACCGTGAGCCACAAACTGCCCAGTTATTTCCTGGAGACAGCCATCCTCATGAAACTGACAGGTACCCTCTTGAAGGGGAAAGTAGTTCTATGCCTGATCTTGATGAGGCAACAGAATCCGAGTTAGAATCGGTGGATTATCTAATACTTGAAAGGAAATTGTTCTCTTTGTTGCTACGCACACACTTTTAACCGCCATTGCAATGAATTTTATATTGCTGGTGATAGATATGAAAGACTTTGGCCAATACATTTTTGACTGGACCTGTTGTTATTGTTGCGCATTATTTTGGACTTGAATTTTGTATTAGTTTTTACTTGACGCTTTCCCCATTTAATCAATTATATAGAAGTTTTTACTTTTGCAACTCAAAGCTGACAAATAAGCTCTTGAACAGGCATTCCAGCTTTATTTGCTAGAGATGTTGTAAATTAAATGAGTTGATTTGGGTTGTGATTTACATTTGCTGTTCTACAAATAAATAATATTGATGCAATAAAAAGGTTGTGGTTGTGCCCATTTAAAGATTTTTTTTTTTTTTTTGAGGACCAATGTTGTACTGAGTAGCATTTAAATATTCACTCATATTGGATTGACAGTTCTGTGCTGAACTTAAAACTCAGGTTGAGTAAAATCTTAAATCCTGAAGCTGCACTGTAAAAAAATCAAAAGTTGAGAACTCAAAAATCTGCTGAAGCTAGTTGCCTTAAACTTTTAAGTTTGCTCAACTTCTGATTTTTTTTTACAGTGACTTCAACTATCAAGTTTTGTAAACTTAAATTTCTAAATTATAAAAACTCCATATTTCTAGTCAACTAAACACAAAATTGGAAGTTTAACTAAGTTTGCTTAACTTAATATATTATGTTGATTAAACATGCACAAAAGTTTGTAGAACTAATTGACCTTTAAGTTGAGTAAACTCAAAAATCTGCTGAAGCTGGTTGCCTTAAAATTTTAAGTTTGCTCAACTTCTGATTTTTTACAGTGTACTGCAATGCTCTTCTGGCTGGACTATCATCAAGCACAATCAAACCTCTACAAATGATTCAGAATGCAGCGGTATGACTGGTCTTCAACAAGCCCAAAAGAGCCATGTTACACCTCTCTTTATCTCCTCGCACTGGCGCGGTTACGGCTCGCATCAAGTTCAAGACATTGATGCTTGCATATAGAAGTGTTACAGGCTCAGCACCCGCCTACTTCCATTCACTACTACGAATCTACATCCCCTCCAGAAGTCTGAGATCCACTAGTGAGCGACGCCTCGCGGTACCATCACAAAGAGGCACAAAATCACTTTCCAGAACATTTTCGTTTACCGTTCCTGGCTGATGGAATGATCTTCCAACCCCTACCCAGAATGCTGAATCCCTGACATTTTTCAAGGGACAGCTGAAAACTCACCTCTTTCGTCACTATCTGACTTCCTCCTAAAAAAGATATTTTTCTCTTTTCTTTCATCTTTCTCTGTCTAGCTTGTACTTATTTGAACTTGAAACTTAGTAAGACGAGCACTTCCTGTGTCTATTTGCCTCTTTAAGATGAATCGCTTGATGTATTCCCCAATTGTAAGTTGCTTTGGATAAAAGCGTCTGCTAAATGAATAAATGTAAATATAAATCATTCTCCACTTTATGAACCGGTCTATATTTGGATTTCCTTTCATTTTTCTCCTCCTCAATAAGAGAATTAAATTGATAATTTATGTATTTCACTATACCTTTCTCAGTCTCAACTGTCTGTAACACGTGTTAGTCTTGTATTTTTGTTTTATTTAATTTATTAATTTTTTTAAAAAGCTTACACACAGACTTGACCAGTATTGGGCAGTAACACATTACTTAGTAACGCGTTACTGTAATTTGATTACTTTTTAGTAACAGTAATTTAACGCGTTATAATTTTCAAAAAAGTAATTAGAGTATAGTTACAAGCCGAGGTCTCTATACGTTACTGCCACGTTACATTGCTGACAGAATGCAGTGTTTTATAATCTAGATTGTAAAAAGGGTGTAGCACACGCACTGACCAGTGCCAGTGGGTTTAGAGAGCTGTTCTCCCACGCAATAGAGTGCGGCGCGGGACAAGATCATAGAATGTATAAAAAGGACAAGATGGGCGAGTGGGGGGGCGTGCGTGTAGGGATGTGGGACAATAAAATGTTTTACGGGACTCCTGCAAAATAGAAATATCTAAACATAAAATATCTAAAACAAATAAATTGTTTTCATCTATTGCACAAAAGCAACAAGAACTAATATAAAATGAAAACGATTAACAGGCGCAAGCATAGGCAGAGTTTCTATTTAGGCTATAACACGTGTTTGCAGCGTTGCGCAAAGTTGATTTCTGGAACGCAATAGCCAGTCAGGAGTGCAGTGCTGAAATTTGCGTGCTCACGAATCCTCTCATTATAACACACGAATTGCACATTACGTAATACATAATAGACATCATGAAAGATTCATTATGCATATATTCATTGTGATATAACAGAGCTTTGTGAGATTGCGATGAACTAAGATGTCTTTTAGAGATTATAAATGCAGCGCTCTTTTTACAAGGAGGAATCGGTAATCAGTCATTTAAATACATTTTCTTGCCCAACACTGGACTAGACACACAGACAAGACTTGAGCTGTATAATGACACTATTGACTTGTTGATGGTGTGAGAAATTATAGAGATAGTTTTTGTTACAACTATTTTAAATGATTTTAGTTTACTGAACAGCTCATTTTCATGAAGCAAATAAAAATAGTTTAGAGCAGTCAACTTTTTGGTGAATGTCATGTAAACACAAACATACAGATAAATGAACATGTAGCCTATCCGTATCAACATGTATGAGGAGAACTAATACCAGAACTAATATCGCTAGTACTAGAACTAAGTTACTTTCTTGTATTAGCAAATACTTTTTAGTTCAGTTTCAGGAAAAAAGTAAAAGCTCAGCGAAAATCTGAGAAATGATGGCACAATAATAAAAAGATTGCACAACCAACCATTCAGTTATAATCTTTAACTAAGCTGTTTTAAAGATGAAATATTACTGTGATATCAACATTGTGACATGCTGTAGGCCTACTATAGGAAGACTATTATCATTATATTGTCATCTTTAATTTCCATCTGTTATGAACAATAGAAAGTGCAAGAATTGAAAATTTATTTTACCCAATATCAAAGTGAGAAGAGAAGGTCTTGGCATCGTGATGCTTGCGTTGTTTTAAAATGAGGTTACTTCCTGATTGGTGAGAAGAGCTGATGATGCTTTGGTAAACTGCAACGTAAACTATGTGTAAGTTAGGAACTGATACGTCCATCAATCTATTCTGTGCCCTAAACATAATCTTGAACAGAGTCAGAGTTACATCCTCATGTTCACCCTAATCCATATCTACAAGCTCATAGTCATCCTCAGTGTTCTCCTCATTCTGGTTATTATGGAACACATCTTGCATATTACAGTTCCCTATCGAAAGGTAACTCCTGTTGCATCGTCATTGACGACTGCTTGGGGAAACTCCTGTTTTCTCTGTTACTGAAGCCTGATTTGTTAACATTTGTGTAGTTGCACAAACCAATGGCGCTTGAGCCCGCCAGAGGGGGCGGAGCCAACTGCCATATAAGTCGGCCCGGAGCGCCATTTCATCTGAATCTCCTCCTTCAGTGACGAGACCATCTCTTCGCTGACTCTGCGACGAAGCAAGAAGCCGAAGGACTCCATGTCCTTGATGGCATCTGACGCTGACTAGTGGGCGTGTTCTGGCGAAGAGCCTGAAGCTCCCCCTCCATCTCAGTCTATGCGGACCAACGTGCTGCAAATTCGCCCCGAGGACTGGTTTCTGTCTGTGGATCTGAAAGACGCTTACTTTCACATTCCAATAGTGCCCCCCGTCACAGACTGTTCTTGAGATTCGCCTTCGAGGGAGTGGCCTATCAGAATACGGTCCTACATTTGGTCTGTCCCTGGCCCCCCACACTTTCACGAAGTGCATAGATGGGGCTCTTTCCCCTCTAAAACAGATGGGAATCTGCATATTGAACTACCTCGACATTTGGCTAGTACTCGCCGACTCAGAACGGCAGCTTATCGCTCACAGGTCATTGTTGCTAAATCACCTAGAGCATCTTGGGCTGAAAATCAATCCAGCCAAGAGTTTTCTGATTTCCAGACAGTGAGTGTCCTTTCTGGGATCAGTCATAGACTCTGTAAGGATGCGAGCTTGGATTACGCCAGAACGCTCCCTGACTATCCAGCGAGCGGCGGCGTCTTTCAGGCTGGGGACTGCATGTCCCCTGAGGGCATTTCAGAGGATGCTCGGCCTCATGGCGGCGGCCTCCTCGGTCATTCCCCTGGGCCTGCTTCACGTGCGGCCCCTTCAGCTTTGGCTGAAAGACCGCGTTCTGTCGGACAACATGACAGTGGGGGCCTATATTAACTGCCAAAGCGGCCTCAGGTCACGTCCCCTTCACATGATGACTCGACGTCTCCTGCTTTGGGCACAGAGAGAACTCCTCTCACTACAAGCGGTTCATGTGCCGGGCACAATGTAACTCCAGGGGAATGAAGGCATGGTTCAGATGATCTGGTCAGTTTTTGGCAGGGTAGAGGTTGACCTCTTTGCCTCCGAAGACAACTATCACTGCCCAATCTATTTTTTGAGACAGCGGGATGCTCTGGCCCACGATTGACCCAACACCCGCCTGTACGCCTTCCCTCCGATCGCCCTGCTACCCCAGGTTATCAGGTGAGTCAGGGACACAAAGTGCTCTCTCCTCCCCGTGGCTTCTCTCTGAATAGGTACACTATAATTACAAAAAAGTTACGTTGTAACTTCTGTTTACTTACACTGTACGTTGCGGGTTGTAATCTAAAGCATTACCGAAAATTCTGTAGATTGTTCATGTAATTCACTATTCTCTCTCAATCTCAACACTTCAGCTGGTAGGAAGTAATGGCTCAGTATTATTTTATGTTCATAGGGTTTCAGTGGTGCTTCTATATTGACATTAAATTGCTTAGATGCTGTTCTTTCTAATTCATAACAAAAAGGTTTATGACTTTTTAGAAATGATCCTCAGTGTGTGACCACTAAAAGCTCCGAAAAAATATTTGCTACCCTAACCGGTTCAGGCAATGACAAGGATACAGAGCATCAGGTTCACAGTGTTGCCAGGATTGTGGTGTGCACATCAGGCACGTGCACACATAGACATCAAAGGGGGCTTGAGCAACTGCCCCTTTTCTTCCTCGAGAGAAAGTGCCCTTTTTTTCTGGGGAGTTTTATTATTATTGTTATTTTAATAAATTAATATATGTATATGTGTGTGTGTGTGTGTGTTTCTGCGCACAGCTTTCCCTGTCAAACAAATAAAAAATCCAAATATCAGGTCGGGTCAGGCCAGGAAATGTTGAGACGCTGTCGAGTCACGATGCCTTTCTCCCCTCCGCGCAGGCGCGCAGCACAGCAGTGTAGCACACATTGATCGGCACATGCACATCAAAAACAGGCAGAGAGCCACAGAAGTGAAGCCATCCCTCCCTTTCCAGCTGTGCTTGTCTTGGTGTGAAGGTGAGTGGTGATGAACAAAAGACTAAGCTACCTGTGCCCCGAATTTACAGCTAATTATCCAAAAGACAAAAGGCAAATATAGTTAATTTGTCTTACTAACATCCATGACTCTGAGCAACATAACGGTGTTTCGTTCCTGAATGAATCATCCGTTTAAATGATTCGGTTCAATCGCAATGACTCACTTATTAACAGTAACTTGCTGCCGGTTTTAATTTCACATTTAAAATATATTTTCATAAAAAAAAAAATATTTCAAATATCAGTATTCAACATTTAATGTTTAATGTGTATGACAACACAGTATAATGCATTTGTAACTGCAGGTTAAAGCAAAAACAGTGTGTAAATGCATCTAAATGCCAGTTCAGATGTAGCTTCTGTGTTTTTTCTGCATGCAAAGATTCATTTTGTCAATACTGATTTCATTTGCTTGTTAACAGCCCAAATGACTTATTATTCTAATTGACTGATTCAAGTTAAACATTTGACTGAAAAGATGATGCACACTTTTAGAAAAATGGCTTTATAAAGGTAAAAATGCCCATAAAAGGTAATAATCAATTTAAACTTATTGGAAAAGATAAATTTCTATCACTGCTGTGAACCGATCACCACACAGAATATGCAGAATATCAAAAACTTTAGGAGTCAGCTGTCCACGGTAGTCCTTATCAACCTTATCCTTATCAGATATCAGCACAATAACACACTCAGCTAAATATTGTCTAATTATCGTTACTGATAATATCCAAGAAAATATCGAGATATATTTTTTGTCAATATCGCACACCCCTAATTTATTTAACGTTTTGTTTAGAATTTTTAAAAAATAAATATGAGAAGTGTCCGCTTGAGCCCCTGCCCCTCAACATGTCTGTGCACATCCCTGGTGCACATTAGAGAAGTGAAAGATGCACTGTAGTCACATTTACCACAATAAAACACAATGACTTCCCCCCCCCCCCCCCCCCCCCAGTGCGGAACAGCTGGAGTGGTGGTGATAACGCCCTTCAATGTCAGAGAGGAAGAAGAAGGCGTTGTTGAACAGGAGGATGTCATGTGGCCATGCTCTGAGAATGTTATTAATATTACAAATATTCTAACAAACAAAGAAATTGCAGCTTTGTAACTCACCGCTGAAAAAACAAAATCACAAATAAAAACCCAGCATGATCAGAAACACACAAAACAGAAGTGTTTATTAAACATTACTCTTATCATCCAGAGACCTGACACAACAGAAACATTTGTGTGCGTTTGACTTTACAACAGCTGTTACATGTCACAGTCTTCAGCGGGTGTGCCCAGGAGGGCCACCAGATGACTGTGTTCTGGGAGCACATGGCTTGTGTTGTGTTTGTCTGTTGCCATGTGCTCTCTCCTGTCGATTGTCTTGCCCCTCCCATCTTGTTACCTCATTATAGTTTAAGTTGATCCACCTGTGTCTCCCTCGTTAGCCTCCTCGTTTGGTTCCTATTTATTCTCCTTGTGTCTGTCATCCTGTGCTGATCCGTCATTTTTTATTGTGTGTGTTTTGTGTCTGCATGTGTGCAGCGTTAGGCCTGCCTGTCTGTTTTTCCCCTTCGGGGTGGTTTGAGTTTGTTTTTTTCATTTTTTACTAAAATAAAAGTACCATTTCTCCAGCGATTGAGTCCTCGCTTCATCTCCCCGCACGCACCGTGACAGAACGGATCAGCCACATGGGGACTCAGCGGAGAATGGGCTCACCCCGACTACCGGTCTCTACTCTCTCCAGCCCCCTCTACCAGCGCATGCTCCAGCTGGAGACCCTGAGCTCCCTCCGGCAACGAGGGACCGAGCTGAGGGAGTTTGCCAGGGAGTTCAGGAATGCTGCAGAGGGGCTGGGCTACAATGACTCTGCACTAAAGGACTTATTAAATTATGCCCTTGATGAGCCCATTAGCCCCTGGAGCATGCTAGGGTGCAAGCATGTATCCTTCGAGAGGTTTGTGGAGTTTGTGGCACGTTCTTCAGCTCCTATGATGGCCGACCAGGCTGCAGTGCCCCCGAAGGTGGCCAACGAAGCTGCCGCGCCCCCAGTGATGGCCGAAGAGGTGGCAGCACCCCCAGAGGCGGCCGAAGAGGTTGCAGCGCTCCCGGTGGTGGCCGAAGAGGTTGCAGCGCCCCCGGAGGCGGCAGACGAAGCTGCAGTGCCGCCCTCTCGGAAACGGAGGAGGGGGAAGAGGAAGAATGGGTCCGCCTCACCACCCCTAGAGGTGGCCAAAGAGGCTGCAGCGCCCCCAGAGGCGGCCGACGAAGCTGCAGCACCCCCGGTGGTGGCCAATGAGGCTGCAGCGCCCCCAGCGTTGACCGAGGAGGCTGCTGTGCCCCCAGTGGTGGCCGAAGAGGTTGCAGTGCCCCCAGAGGTGGCCGATGAAGCTGCAGCGCTCCCGGTGGTGGCCGAAGAGGTTGCAGCGCCCCCGGAGGTGGCAGAGGAAGCTGCAGTGCCACACTCTCGGAAAAGGAGGAAGAATGGGTCCGCCTCGCCACCCCAAGAGGTGGCCGAAGAGGCTGCAGCGCCCCCAAAGGTGGCCGACGAGGCTGCAGCGCCCCCAAAGGTGGCTGACGAAGCTGCAGTGCTCCCGGTGGTGGCCGAAGAGGTTGCAGTGCCCCCAGAGGCGGCTGATGAAGCTGCAGCGCTCCCGGTGGTGGCCGAAGGGGTTGCAGCGCCCCCAGAGGCGGTAGACGAAGATGCAGTGCCACCCTCTCAGAAACGGAGGAGGAGGAAGAAGGCTTCCATTCTTCAAGGCCGGGAGGACTTCCTAGAGCCTGGTGCCCTGCCGGAGCCGCCCAAGCTCCTCGCCCTGCCGGCACCTCCCAAGCTCCTCGCCCTGCCGGCTCCATCCAAGCTCCTCGCCTGCCGGCGCGCCCAAGGCGCCTCGCCCGCAGGCGCCGCCCATGCTCTGCCCTGCCGGCGCCGCCCATGTCCTCGCCCTTGGCCGGGCGACGCCATGCTCCAGCCATACCTGCGCCGCCAAGCTCAAGATTTATGCCCCTGCCGGCGCCGCCCAAGCTCGAGCTTCACGCCCTGTCGGCTCCGCCCAAGCTTCCCGCCCTGTCGGCTCTGCCCAAGCTCAAGCTTCACGCCCTGTCGGCTCCACTTAAGTTCCGCTCTCTGTCAGCTGTAACCCAGCTGCTTGCCCTGCCAGCTCCCTTCTTGAGGCAGGCCCCGCCCTGGCCTCCTACCCTGCCGGCCCCGCCCTGGCAACCTGGTTTACCTCTATCCCCAGGGCCTCTTCCACTAAACGGGCCTGGCCCACCATCCCTCCCCCTGATCCACCTCCATTCCGCCTCACTCCGGGATTGCTCTTGGTGGAGCGTCTGGAATCCGCTCCTTAAGGGGGGGGGGTTCTGTCACAGTCTTCAGCCGGTGTGCCCAGGAGGGCCACCAGATGACTGTGTTCTGGGAGCACATGGCTTGTTGTGTTTGTCTGTTGCCATGTGCTCTCACCTGTCTATTGTCTGGCCCCTCCCATCTTGTTACCTCGTTTTTGTTTTAGTTGCTCCACCTGTGTCTCCCTCGTTATCCTCCTCGTTTGGTTTCCTATTTATTCTCCTGGTGTCTGTCATCCTGTGCTGATCCGTCATTTTTCATTGTGTGTTTCGTGTCTGCATGTGTGCAGCTTTAGGCCTGCCTGTCTGTTTCTCCCCCTCGGGGTGGTTTGAGTTTGTTTCATTTTTATTATTAAAATAAATAAACCATTTCTCCTGAAATTGAGTCTTCGCTTCATCTCCCCGCACGCACCGTGACATTAAAGGGTTATGAAATGACTTCTTCCTTTTTTTTATATATCAAATTAAAGTTCTTGATGAGCTCTTTCTACTGCCAAAAGGAATAGTGAATCTTAATAATTTGGGAGTCCATTTCATTAGAACCCAAAAACTAACTCTGAACATTCTACGCTTGTTTGTTTGTTTTGCCCTCTGTAATTGGTGAACTGTCACTTAAGCCCTTCTAGTTTCATCAATCATGAGTTCTCATAGTTGTCGCTGAGCAATACAGCAGCGCTCTCAAACGTCTAACAGCTGTGCTCCAGACAACGAGTTGATTCACTTTTTAAACTCTTATGTCAAATGTATACAAACACATAACTTAAAAAATTTGGTGAGCTAACTTTATTGTATAATTTTTTTTTATTTTTTTATCGGTTTGAAATTCAATTATTTTCATGTTGTATAAAGTCAAAGAAATTAAATTACTCTGCCTATTTATTTATTTTAGATCTATCAAACATATTGAGATAATGTATTGAACATAACAGATTGCTTATGTACTTTTTTCCCCCCCAAGAAATGCTGTATATGTATAACTGGTTCAGTTGCGTGTGCTACTCATGAGAAGGAGGAGCGAATAATACCAGAACACTGGCAGAACCTGCTGCTAGAACCTTAAAAGGAATTCAGCCATCTTGGTCAAGTTTAACGGAGTTCAAGGACAAGAGGAGGCCATGCTGCATCGGGGAGGATTTTGGAAATTTTGGGAAATTCCAACTTATGTCAAGAAGATGACAGGAGTAAAAGACTGAGATGATTGCTGTTTCAGATCGTCAGTACCCACGATACCTAAAAGCCCAGAGCTGAGGACAAGAAGCTGACTACACCTTTGATTGAAACCATAATTATTGTATTTTATACTTCAATGATGGGGTATTGTTTGCCTTTATATTTTTGTTTATTATAAAAAGAAATGTAACCAATTAAAAGAAATTTAATTGGTTACAAAAACTGTCTAACAAGGCTTTGATTTATAGTGTTTTAAGACTCTGAGTAAGAACATACCACAAAGGAGAACAAGTTGTAAGTAATTTGAAATGCTTAATAACTTAGGCCAGACTCAACTTACTTTACCTAATCTTACAATAATAAATTATAAGAAAGCAATGTGCAGTTCAGTGTCAGACCATCTGAAATTATTTACGTTTAGGGGGTTCAAGTTTAGAAACATTTTGTTTTCCATCCATCATAAAATGTATTCCACACGGCTCTGGGGGGTTAATAAAGACCTTCTGAAACGACGCAATGCGTTTGTGTAAGAAAAAAATCCATATTTAAAAATTATAAACCATAAACTCTAGCTTCCGCTAACTGTCATACAAGCGTTCACAAGAGAATGGCGTTCCACGTTAATGCGACAGTCGTAGGTGTAGCATAAGCTCCATTGGCCAGATTAAAAACATCAGATATGTTTTCCCAAGCATGGGAGGCTGGTTGCGAATCCCAGAACGGGGATGCTGGTTTCTGGTTTTGATGGTCCCCAGCACGGGATGCTGGTTATGGTTTGAAGGGATGCCCAGTTTTTTTCTAGGGTATTCTGGAGGTGTCGCCCTCCGTTGAGTGCTTTGAGCACGTCGCCTGGCCAGCACAGCCAGGATGGACAAGTGTCAACACGGCGGCTTCTCTGGTCAGATGTTCTGCTGTTTTCTGCAGTACAAGATCGATAGTGGATGTAGGCAATACAACAAGAAGTCTATGCTATGTTCCTGCCTGATGCCTCGTTCCCACTTGGACCGCTAGTGAGGCAATCGTACGGTAAGCCACGCTGGTGGTGAGTTTTTCGTAAGGGGGTAGGAGATCACGCATTCATCAAAAGTGCCTCGTTAAGCCTTGAGGACCATAGAGGTGCACCGCAGGGCTTGCCTAGTAAGAGGGCGGAGGTACAGTATTGCATGATGCTGATGCTCAGAATTTCAGTGTACACTGTCAGGGCTTTTGAAGGTGGTATCATTGACTGTTCGTACTATCGGCCAGCTTCGGCACTCTCACTAGCTTTTCAGGTGCTAAGTGCTGGTATGAGGGTCGGGCCTTGTCAAAACAGAGACTTTCCCACTGGATTGGGGACGCTATCACGGCTGCTTATACGATCCAAGGTTTGGAATGCCCCTTTCACGTTAGGGCACACTCAACAAGAGCTATCGCCTCCTCATGGGCGTGGTCGAGAGGTATGTCTATTCGGCACATAGCTTTACAGCCTGTAAGGGAAACAGGTCAGTTTAGCTCAAAGGGAATCATTAGTTTGGAATATGGGAATTTGTGACCGAATCACTGTTTACGACATGATCACGGTCGGCAGGATTAATTGATACATGAGCCATATAACATAACTTTGCAATGGACTATTAAATCTAAAATATAGGAAAATAAAACTAGACATTAGCACTCAGTACAAGATTGGAGTTTGTTTAAGGACATTAACTTGTAGACAAAGCACAAGATCAAGTCTAGTGAATGTATGTCTTTTGGATCTTTTCAATATGAATAAGACTTTATTGGATAAATCTAAGACAATATAAACTAATCTAACACACAAACACATGCACTCACACATTCATACAAGTTGCAGGAAGAGAGAAAGTGAGGAAAGAATGAGTTTAAGAGAATGAAAATGTGAAATCCCAAGTTTATAGCAATATGTGCAATTGCATATACCTGAACAACCATCAATCACTTAATTAACCCTCGCATGAGTTCCTCAATGAGGTTAAAATTTAAATTAAATGCACCAGTTCAGCTAGAATATGGAGGTACTTGCGTTGCCTGTGTAAAGGGGTTCCCTTGTCATAGTAGCAGAAAAGGGGGGTTTCCCGAGGTTGCTGATTGACTGGAAGTTCAGTAGTCATTGAAGTGATGTCTTGGGAAGCCAATGGTTGGGCGTTGGCTGAAGATGCGGAGTTGTGGGCTGGTTGAAATTTTGAGGAGGTCACAGACTCGAGGTGAACTCGGAGACACGGCCTTAACTTAACTCAAAACTTAACTCAGAACACGAAACTCTCAACTGAAAGAAAAGAAACTAATGTAGAAACCAGCAAGAAGAGTGACGAGACTACATGGTGTTTCTCCTCATGGTTTTAAAGGAGCAGCTGGCATGTAAGCCAGAGCACACTCAAAGAGCACTAAAAAGCAGTGGCCAAAGGAAACGGAAAAATTATACCTACAACCCAGCCACCTGATAAAAGCAGGACTAAAGCAGGAGCTTAGTGCGGTCGGTATATGAGCTAGTGATAAGTGGGCGGGGTGGAAGTTATCCAACAATGTGCCTCTTGACCACTAATTTAGATCCATTGTCTTAGCGAGGGGGGTGGCTGTAAGGTTCTCCTGTCCAATAATAACAAACATGTATCTGATCAGTAAACAGGTTATTGTACCGAATTGGTTTCAGGATCGTGCAGGAGTCTAATTTGGACATGATTTCTATAACCAAGAATTAATATAGTTTACTGATAGTAGGATTGATTCGATGTACGACAAACACGTTTAAAGCAGATTTAGAAAACTCATACCTGCCCAACATGAATATAATCCTATAAACTGTTCAATAGTTATTCAAAATACATACATAATGAGTGATTAGGACATGATAGTCAAATGTGTTGGTTACATACATGATATAGAGTTATGCAATGGACTGATATTCATTTCTAAGTCCTTTTAAAGATGATTTTAGATGCATCCACGTATGTATCGTTCTGCGAACGTGCGGGTGTGCTTTGTGAGGCACAAAAAGGTTAAAAGGTCTCATTAAGAATTTCAGTCTGGTTCTTGTCCTCTATGTGGGGGAGTCAATCTGAGAAAGTCTTTAGCGCTGCTGATTCTATCACTGGATTACAGGTGAATGTCAGATGATGCATCTCTGGACCATCAATCTGGTTACTTGCCCCCAAAAATTGACAATCCTTCCTGAGATTTGAAATTATCGTGTTCTTTTGTGTTTAATGTTGAACAGCTGTTTGAGACTAGTGGTAGCATCACTTCAGAATAGTGGTGCCAGGAGCGATTTACGAACATTCTGTTGTCTTGGGCCTGTGTGTGGATTTCGGCTCTTTGGTGTTAAACACCCCATCTGATCTAAGTCTTTAAATTGTGTCTGATTCGCTATGATCCTACTTGAACACCGTTGCTAGGTTTTAAGCGGGACCGTCCGTCCTTTGCATCCCAAGTGCTATCAAGTGATGGCTGGATTCAATGTTATGCACCACCCTTATTGTTAGGTTCCCTGTGTCTAAAAAGTCTCAGTTGTACCTTTGTGCAGCCCCCCAATGAGTTATTGTTGCGTTGTGGTATTGCCGTAGTCAGTGCAGTTCTAGTGATTTCATGCAGAATGCAAAATTTCGTATATGTAGGTTTTCGACGTTCATGGGCTTATCTACACTATCAGCTGAGAGCGGTCGGATCCTCTTTTAACAAAGGTCACTAGTGGTTACTGGGACAATGTGGGTGTGTCTCATCCCTGATAGGTATAAAAACTCGTTATTTTAGGCCTGCTTAGCTGACCAGTTTTGTTCTCTACTTTTGACTGGATTGAACACTGTTCCCGAAGTGGAGACTCCGCAATATTGAGAGAAAGCTCGAAAGGGAATCTTTCTGATTAGTGTTGTAACCTCGGTTCCCTGAGAGCAGGAACGAGACATCACGGAAGTTGCCGTGTTCGCTACTCGACCAGCTAAGGACGTTCAGTATCAGATTCTGACGTAATTG
Source organism: Sinocyclocheilus anophthalmus (assembly GCA_018155175.1). Lineage (NCBI taxonomy): Eukaryota > Metazoa > Chordata > Actinopteri > Cypriniformes > Cyprinidae > Sinocyclocheilus > Sinocyclocheilus anophthalmus. Next base: position 92,120 of record JADLZN010003660.1, on the reverse strand, counting down.
ACGCATGCACCACAATTTATACTGTCTCTTGAGCTTGTCAGTATTTGCATGCGATTTACATACTTCGTGACAATTGGCCAATCAATTGGACTGGCGTGAGCCAATAGGACTTCAGGAAAATTTGGAAGGAGACAAGTTCCTGAAGTGGAAACTCCGCAATGTCTCGTTCCCACTCTCAGGAAACCAACAGTAACCAGAGACATTTTCTCATCCAGTGCTATAGCACAATTTCACCATACAGCTAGGATCATCAACAATATTCCCAACGAGATCAGCCAGAAAACTTGCGGTAATCTTTGATGACAAGCTGACCTTCAAACACTGCAATGACATTATCATGCAGTTTTGCATTGCACAACACCAGGAAGATTAGGCTCTTCATAACGGAGCAGGCTGTACAACTTCTCCAGGTCCTTGTGATGCCTAGACTGGACTATTTCAATGCTCTTATGGCTGGACTTCAAACATGTGCAATCAAACCTCTGCAAATGATTCAGAACGCAGCAGCACAACTGGTCTTCAATGAGCCCATATCGCATCTCTCTTAATCTCGCTACACTGGCTACCGGTTGCGGCTCACATCAACTTCAAGACATTGAGACATTGCTTGCATATGGAACAGCCTCCTATCCCTATCCCTCCTCCTTCTAACTTGTATTCTTTTGGACAATGTTTGAAACTTTGTATTGCTGCACTCTCATTATTGCATCCTGGTGATAAATTACTTTCCTTATTTGTAAGTTGCTTTGGATAAAAGTGTCTGCTAAATTAATAAATGTAAATTTGCATCTTTGCTAATATTTTAATAAATATTCAGCAAGATTAAACAAACATATTATGTTTGACATGCATTAAAAGAAAGCTTCCTCTCCATTTTTAACTTATTACTAAATGTGATCTGATATCCCTGGGACACAGTTCACTTGAATCACTGGATGCACTAAACAAAAATCTATCAGTTGGAATATGTGCAGCAGGCTGTGATGAACACTGCAGTGCTCAGAATGAATGCACTGTATTAGTGGTCAGCATCCCATGCGGTTGTCTCTCTGTTCATCACACTGTCAACTGAACTGATTCAAATCAAGGCTGCTATATTTAATCTGTTTTGAGCCTCAATAATTGTATAGTTTTTGGGTTCACTCAATATTAATCACAACAGCTTTCACCACACTTTTCTCTGTAATATTCACATTGACATATGTGGTGGTCATGAAAATGTAAGTGGTAAAAAAAAAGAAAGAAATGAATCTTTCTTCATTTTCTTCTCATTTGCTCTATGGAAGCAGTAATATTCGTTGTATCATCAATCAATTGCTTTTCCCTTTGGAGCGTTCACCTGTTGGGGGAGGGGGCGCGCTGCTCAGACAATACAGACGCTGGCAGTGAGAAAGCAGCTCCGTGTCCTGTGTTCATTTTATATACATTTGTATCTCCCCTTATCAGGTATGTAATGCACATGGTGTGAATGTGAAAATATTATGGAGTATGTCAGTTATTGAGTAGTTGTCAGTATTTGAATAGCTGAAGAAATTGTTTTGTAAGAGTTGATACCAAGTTCGCTGTGTATCCTAATTGTGCTAGTCATCACATGCTAGTAATGGAGAAAACGTGGTCATACAAATACTGCATTTAGTGCAGGAAAGATGAATGTATATGTTTTGAGAATTAAGTGTAAATTTGTGTTCTAAAAGTTTATTAATCCGTTTATATACATTCCTGTATTTGAAATATAAATCCCTGGTGAGTTAAATTGAAAATGCGTACGGGAAAATGTATAACAGTTAATTAAATCAAGTTTATACAATGTGCATGTTAAAAATGTTCAGTTAAAGTGAATATATACTTATTAAGATGAAATTGTGAACGTGAAATGCTGTGAGATCTTAAAGACATATTAAAAATGTGTTAAAAGGGGTATTGAATCCTGAGATACTTGTATAATTCATATATTTAAATTGATGTTGTACAAAACAGCTTCATTCATCTCATAGTGCTGTTAAAAATAATGTATTCCATGTATATTGAATAACTAAGTTTATTTTTTATTGAGTTGTTATTGGAGAAACTGGTTAAAACACTGAGAAACTGGTTAAAACACTTTATTGTTGCTCAGACAATACAGACGCTGGCAGTGAGAAAGCAGCTCCGTGTCCTGTGTTCATTTTATATACATTTGTATCTCCCCTTATCAGGCGGTGAGGGTGCTACACATAGTCCTCTTCAGAATGGTCAGAGTCCACATTAATATAGTTCTGTTCAGAATGGTCAGAGTCCACATTAATATAGTCCTGTTCAGAATGATCAGAGTCCACGTTAATATAGGCCGGTTCATAATCATCATGATCCATGTTTTCATCAAGTTCCACATTTTCATAATCTGCCTCATCATCATCATCATCTTCATGTTTGCTATTATATGATGCAGCTTGACCTAATGATATTGCATAGAGATGGACAATTAAAGGAAAATGTCAAAACAAAAAAAAAGACAGTGACTTTGGAAGAAACAGTTTTACAGTTTTTTTTCAACTGCATACACACAAAATCTTCACTTGTCACACAATTTCTGAAACCTGACAAACACCAGAACCATCCACCAAATCTGCAAAACCATACACTAATTCTCGGACTTTGACTCAGTTTTCAATTTCATAAAACACTTTTTGCAAAACACAACACCCAATTCTCTATGTAACACAAAAATCTATCAGGAATAATTATTATGGCCAAGGTGTTTGACCATATTGCTGTGAGACGTGGTTTGTTTGTGATATTTTGAATGCAGTGCAAGAGATGTGAGGCATTTTGTATTTTGTGTGTGCAATTATTGGATTTGTGTGTAAAGTTATGAAATAAAGAGGCAAAGTTTTGAAAATGTGTTTAAGCAGTTGAAAAGACATCTGGATTCTTTTATAGAATGAACATCATTACCTTTCATAAAAGAGCACTTCAAATGACTTTGTTTGTTCCTTTGCTTTTGTCTTCTCTTTAGCAGGAGGATGATTATGAGGATAGACAATAAGAGCAGCACAGCTGACACTGCAGCACCAATGACAGGAAGCAGGGAGGCTGAGAGAGACACACGTGTTTGAGTTTGAACTTTCATTACCAGCAGTCCAGCTTTGATTTAGACTCTTACACATCAGTACCTGTGATAGTGATGAGCAGCAGTTCAGAGGCAGATGAACGGAAGGAGCGTGAGGAGACACTGACTTCATAAACACAGCTGTAGTTTCCCTCGTGTGAATAATCTGCCTCAGGAAAGAAGAAGGAGGCAGAGTGACTGACAGCTGACTCAGTCCTGGTGATGTTTGATCCTCTGAACAGGTGAAAAGATCCTCCAGGATACTGAGATTGAGTTGAACAGATGATAGTGAAATTGTGGCCCCTGGTGATCACTGGCCCCTGAGGCCCCACGTCAAAGCATCCATCAGGAGCACTGTGGGAAATACTGGGCTGCTGCAAGTTCACTAGAAAACAAGGAGAATACATTTATATGGTTACAGAGACTCAAGCATTAAATTCAAACAGTTTTAAACAAGTAAAAATGGCTTCAAGAACTGCATCTTGTCAGGATCAAAATGTAATCCATAGCCATTTTGTGCATACATGGTGTATTTATATTTGTACTGTATATAGTAACTGTTTGATATTGTTAGGAGCCAAGGACAAAAGTGCACAGCCATTATATGTTCTTTACAAGTTTTCTTCTAATATTATTATATTATAATCCTAGGGGTCAAACACTAAAGGCATAATATTACATTGGTACTTGTAGCAAATGAGCTCAAATGGGAATGTATATAAATAATTATAATTATGATTAATTGCAATTATTTATATGAGCTGCCAGTAGTAACTGTAGCAGGATTAAATTGCCATCAACTAATCTGTTCGTCCAGCGAACATTCAGTGTAATTTCATATCAATTCTAAGAAAGGATATTTTCGTGGCCAAAGAAAACAACCTTCTTACAGTAGCCTAACAATGTATTAGAGCATGTAGCAAGGATCAAAATCGTAAAGGGACATTATTCACCAGCAGGATCAGAAACTCATGTAATTTGTGCACAAAAGTTGTATTAACTAAACGCTAACACACATAACTAATCTAAACAAACAAACATACAATCACTCATACATGGGGAAAGGGCAAATGTGACTTGATGGATGAAACCATCAGGAAAACCAGAGAATGCAGTTATGGAAAATGAGTCAGTTAACCACCTGAGTGAAACCATCAGCGCCGTTTTAGAACGGGGTCTACAGCTTATACTAAACCTCTGTTTCGTTTAGGTAAATATTTGATACTTGCATTGCCTTGTCCATTGAACGAGCATCTGGATGCAGTCTCAGATGAAAGTCTTGATGGTTTGGAGGTTCGGTGGTGTAGGAGTTGCGATCACCTTCTTCCGGGTTTGAAGAGTGATGAACTCCAAAAAGATGTTATTCTGACTCTGTGGTGGTCGGGAGAGTTTTCTCCCAGATGAAGATGATGAAGAGCTAAGAGAGATGTCAGCTGAGATCCAAGGATCGTTGGTGAATGTAAAGACAAGGCCGAAGACTGGCGCAGACTTAGCGGGTTGCAGAAGTGTTCTAGCTCACATCCTCATCTTCTCAAAATCTAACAGAACCGCAGACTGAAGGCGGGTCGCTGATGTGTTTGCCTTTATCCTCTATCAAGGTCACACCTCTGGGGGATCAAAGAGCCTATGGTGTCTTGAACTTTTGGAGGGAAAGTTTATGACTCTTTGTCTCAGAGCATGGTAATTTGCATATGGAACTCAATTGGGTGTTGATGGAAAAACTATTAAAGATTCTTAGAACACTAACATATTGCCTATGTACCAACATATAATATACACTCTCGTTTAGATCATCAGAAGATGAATTCATAGATACCAAACATGGTTAGTTAAGTTACATTAACTGTGATCGGTCATACCACACCCCCCCCCCCCCACAAAACAGTATACATTCAAAAGCCAAATACAAGAACAGTATGGTCTACACAATGACCTGAAGGATGTGTGTGTTCATTCACAGAAAGGTTTTTCCATGAATTAATTAGAGAAGAGTCCCTTTTTATGGGCATTGTGCGTCTTTCCTAAAGGTAAATGAATTGAGAGTTGCTCTGCCCGCATTCCTTTGAGCAATAAAACCAGTGCTATCAGCATTGGTTGCCATGGAACCAGAGGCCTGTTCTGCCTTTTTGAGGTGTTAGCCGCATTTCGGGGGAAGGGTCCATTGAGCCCTCATAGTTGTCTTGTTGACTGAGGGGTGTTACGGGGTATTTGTTAAATATAGCTAACAAAATATATATTGTGTCTGATTGGTCCAGACGCTACATACTATTTTCATTACAAGTAAATTATCAAGAGAAGGTTCACTATGTAACTTAGACAGTAGTGTCCTGGAAAAGACTATAGAATACCCAAGATGTATCACTCCTATCCACCCGTGACATTTCTCTGCCCGTGCATTTTGTCTCGAGTTCTAATTCAGACGTCACAGCCCGGCTCGCGCTTGGCGAAAAACCACCTTATTGTTTAACGCGAAGGTAAGGTTATGGGTGAGACTTCCGGTTAATTAGTCATAGTAGGGAAATAACGAGTAGAAAAACAACGTGCAGTAAATGGTAAAGCTATTTGCGCTACAAATCAGTGTGATCATATTTAAAATTAAATTAAAATTTAGATAATACATTAAAATAATATGGTGTGCATTAGCTGGGTTAGCCTAAAAAAATAAGCCTTTTTTAAACGCTATTTGAGCAAAAGAAACAACATTTATGAGACAGTTGTTGTTGTATTTCATTGATGATTTCAAATATGAAATTTAATCTTAAGCTTGGTGACTAGTTTTGGAGAATTTAATGTTTCCCCATTCAAAGAGATAGGAGCTGCACTTGCATGCCCGAGAGGCGTTTCAAAGATGGCCGCCAAGTCCAATGACTTGCCTTAAAGGGATCATATGGTGCGATTTCAATTTTTCCTTTCTCTTTGGAGTGTTACAAGGTCTTGGTGCATAAAGAAGATCTGTAAAGTTGCAAAGACTAAAGTCTCAAATCCAAAGAGATATTCTTTATAAAAGTTAAGAGTCAGCCACGCCTACCTAAAACGGCTCGTTCTAACACGCCCCCACATTTTAAATCCTTAAAAAAAAAGGGGGTTCCCACTATTTGGGCGGCGTTTAGCACTCTTCCCACATCTTCACGCAAAGAAAGAAGGCGTAACTTTTATTCTCGCTGTAGTATTGTTACCGTCGCCGCCGCCATGTCGTGAAGGCACTGTGTGATTCGTTGTGAAAGTGAAACTACTTTGTTTGGTCTTCCAAAAGAGGACGATATCCGCTTCGTCATGCCTAGAGCTGATCTGTGAGGAAATACTTCAACTTCGCCCTGTATCGCCGGATCGGATTTCACCGTCGACGAAGCGGAGTCATTTGCAAACACCTTTGCAATAACATTAATTCCTATTAGATTTTTGTGTGTTACATAGATAATTGTGTGTTGTGTTTTGCAAAACAAAGGCCGAGACGGAGTCAAAGGACGAGATTTATTGCATGGTTTTGCAGATTTGGTGTGGGGTTCTGTTGTTGGAGTGTCAGATTTCAGAAACTGTGTGACAAGTAAAGATTTTGTGTGTAAGCAGTTGAAAAAAAACTGTAGTAAGATACTCAAAAGGGTATTGCAGCACAAATAAACAAATAATTTACATTTTATTATGAGGGAGTTTCAGTCTGGTTTTTGAATTTACCACAGTACCGAAACTGTCCTTATGAAAATAATTAGTGACTTCAACTTAAATTCTGATAAAAATAAGCTCTCAGTTCTTGTCCTCTTAGAGTTAAGGGCTGCGTTTTATATGATCGACATTCTAATCAATCGTGGTAAAGTTGATCTTTCAGATTGTGTGGTAAATTGGTTCAAAATAAGAATAATAATATAGAATTATTAGGATAGGATAATTATAGAATGAGTTCACTTATATGTTCCTAATGTATGCAAATAATGCACTCACCCACAGTGATGATAACAGTGTTGCTCAAAGGTGACTTGACAGTGTTGTTTTGGTAGGAGTAACGACAGCTGTAGCTTCCCTGATGAGAGACGTCTACATTAACCAGGTTGAAAGTAACACTAGATACATGTGTCTGGGAGGATATAGATGATCTGTTCATGAAGAGCTGGAATGTAGCATTAGCATTGCATCTTTGTTTAGGTGTTGTGCAACTGAACTGGATATGTTCTCCAGGAGAAACAACTGCATGTGTGGAGGTCAGGGAAAGAGTCGGCATCTGCAGGTCACCTGTAAAATAAATGTTTATTTTACATAGTTTGCTAAGAAAAAATATGTAAAAGCATGACATTGATGAATCTTTATGTAATTTATATTGCTCATTTCCCCCAAAATAATGTATCAAGATGCTTCCTATTTAATTTACCTGAGCAAACAACAGCAGCATCTTGACTGTGACTACAGTTATGTTTTCCTAGTCCACTGTGTGAACATTGTGTGAGGGCTTCTTCACTTCCTGAGCATTTAACATAAACTTTAAAGTCTGTTTTTTTTTATAAAATATCTTGCAGTTTTTTAGAAAAATATTCTTCACAAGAAAGTAACAAATAAATGCTTACATTACTGACAAAAATCACAGACACTATGCACATTTTGTTAATAATTTCCTAAGTACAAACTCAGTGAAGTGCCTCAGGGACCTGGCAAAATGTTTGGTTTAAGATAGATATAGCCTAATAAAAATATTAAAATGCAATAATTATTTGTATTCATTATAATGGGCGTACCAAAGTATTGTGAAAAGCTTCTAACAATTAATTTTTGTGAGCTTCCACTTTAAAAACTGGGGGACTGAAATATTACAGAATCCCAGGAATGGCCCACAAGCAAGCACTGCATTTTCAAACTCATTTCTTAGACAACCAAACAAACAATTAGTAAAAAAAAATGTACCTAGGAAAATACTACATAAGGATTGAAAACAGCAAATTTGAAAACTTATGTACTTTTACCTAAGCAGATGACACCTGCATCTTCATGATGACCACAGCCATGTGTTCCAATAGAAGGATGTGAGCACTGTGCGAGCAATGATTCACTTCCTGAACATCCCACTTCATCCAACCAGATCTGACCACTACCCTGGCTAAAATGAGCACTGCCATGTTCACAAACAGCTGTTCCACATCCCAGCTGTCTGCACACCACAGCAGTATCATTTATGTCCCAGCCATTATCACACACTGTCCCCCATGTGCCATTATACAGGATCTCAACTCTTCCAGAGCAGTCATTTGTACCATTCACCAGTCTGATACTATAATTACCTAAAAAACAACATAACTCCATTATGATACAATTCACATCTTACAACAGGCTAAACTTGTAGACTAGCTAATACAGTGACTGGTTATGTCATGATGCAGCTAGAATAAACTCTGTTTTAAAAATGAGTGACTAACAGTCTGTTACTCACCAGTTACAGAAGTCAGAGCACTGGCTGTTGAGATGAAAAAAACAGTGACAATTAAACATACTGTACACTTACAATTAGATATGATTTACCAAATAAAACCTTTTTAAAACTTCTTGTCTCAAACCGATCTCATGTTAATGAGTACTAATGTAGCCTAGTACTGCCCTGAGTAAGCTATTTTCCGTAACAGATGTTTATAAAGTCCACAAGACCCAATAATATCTGAATTTAAAAAATGAACCAGATCAATTTTACAACTGCTTTATTCTTAATACTGTGTATTCTTACCTGCTTGTATGTGATGCACACCAGAGAAATACTCTGCACAAAGTCTCTAATTTGCACATGTCACTATAAAAAAAAAACACTGACTCTGATTCAGTCACTGCATTCATTACAATTCCGTCTGAGGCAGTGACACTGAATCAGTTCCATGTGTACAATAGCATGCGTGGGCAGCATTTCCCGAAAAAATCATAAGCCTGGATACCAATGAGCTTATGAGGGAGACTCAGCCCTGAGCTGTGATGTTGTGAAAGGCCAGCACTGTGACTGTGATAGTGATACTGGCGGGAATGAGCTGTGGTTCTGTTGTCAGCTGCAGGCCTGTTCTTCCTCTAAACTTACAGTGTAAAAACTCTGGGGTCTAGATGAGCATGACAATGTTTGGGCATTGAACAATGTGTAAACATAATGACTGTGTATCTGCATTCAGGTGCGAGAAGTTATAGAAAAATATTGTTAGAACTATTTTAAATCATTTTAGTTTACTAAACAGCTAATTTTCATGAAGCAGCTTAAAATAGTTTAGACCAAAGACATTGGCGAATGTCTTTTAAAAATTCAAAATCATATCATCCCAAACATACTGTAGAAAAGGCCGGCTATATAGATCTATATATATATAGAGAGCCATTAGTGCCCCCTTGTGACTCTAAGAGGTATTGCTTTGATTACTTATCATTTCCCTTTAACGATCCCTTTAACAGTATTTAGCATTTCCCTTTAACGATCCCTTTAACAGTATTAACAGGACGCAGTTCAGAGCACGGACATTATTCGCTGTTGTTCAAGCAGTTGTTGTTTTCTACTGAGTGCGTTCATACACAAGTGAGTGATGGTGTTCGTTATTCATTATCTTTAAATTGCTGTATTTTGAAGGCATACTTTGTTTATCGCTAGTTGCTAATTATCATGTACAGGTGCATCTCAAATTAGAATGTCATGGAAAAGTTCATTTATTTCAGTAATTCAACTCAAACTGTGAAACTCGTGTATTAAATAAATTCAATGCACACAGACTGAAGTAGTTTAAGTTCTTTGGTTCTTTTAATTGTGATGATATCGGCTCACATTTAACAAAAACCCACCATTCACACCTCAACAAATTAGAATACTTCATATGACCAATAAAAAAACATTTTTAGTGATTGTTGGCCTTCTGGAAAGTATGTTAATTTACTGTACATGTACTCAATACTTGGTAGGGGCTCCTTTTGCTTTAATTACTGCCTCAGTTCGGCGTGGCATGGAGGTGATCAGTTTGTGGCACTGCTGAGGTGGTATGGAAGCCCAGGTTTCTTTGACAGTGGTTTTCAGCTCATCTGCATTTTTTGGTCTTTTTTTTCTAATTTTCCTCTTGACAATACCCAATAGATTTTCTGGGGTTCAGGTCTGGTGAGTTTGCTGGCCAGTCAAGCACACCAAAACTATGGTCATTTAACCAACTTTTGGTGCTTTTGGCAGTGTGTGCCAAATCCTGCTGGAAAATGAATCAGCATCTTCAAAAAGCTGGTCAACAGAAATTTCTTGGTAAACGGGTGCAGTGACATTTGTTTTCAGAAAACACAATGGACCAACACTAGCAGATTACATTGCACCCCAAATCATCACAGACGTGGGAAACTTAACACTAGACTTCAAGCAACTTGGCCTATGAGCTTCCCCACCCTTCCTCCAGACTCTAGGACCTTGGTTTCCAAATGAATACAAAACTTGCTCTCATCTGAAAAGAGGATTTTGGACCATTGGGCAACAGTCCAGTTCTTCTCCTTATCCCAGGTAAGACGCCTCTGATGTTGTTCAGGAGTGGCTTAACAAGAGGAAGACGACAACTGTAGCCAAATTCCTTGACACGTCTTTGTGTGGTGGCTCTTGATGTCTTGACCTCAGCCTCAGTCCATTCCTTGCGAAGTTCACTCAATTCTTGAATCGATTTGGCCTTGACAATCCTCATAAGGGTGCGGTTCTCTCGGTTGGTTGTGCATCTTTTTCTTCCACAACTTTTTCCTTCCACTCAACTTCTGTTAACATGCTTGGATACAGCACTCTGTGATCACCCAGCTTCTTTGGAAATGAATGTTTGTGGCTTACCCTCCTTGTGAAGGGTGTCAATGATTGTCTTCTGGACAACTGTCAGATCAGCAGTGTTCCCCATGATTGTGTATCCTAGTTAACCAAACTGAGAGACCATTTTTGAAGGCTCAGGAAACCTTTGCAGGTTTTTTTGAGTTGATTAGCTTTATTGAGATGCACCTGTATTCTAATTTGTTGAGATAGTGATTGGTGGGTTTTTGTTACATGTGAGCCAAAATCATCACCATTCAAAGAACCAAAGACTTAACTACTTCAGTCTGTGTGCATTGAATTTATTTAATACACGAGTTTCACAATTTGAGTTGAATTACTGAAATAAATGAACTTTTCCACGACATTCTAATTTATTGAGATGCACCTGTATGTGCGCCACACGCATTGTGTATTGCATCATCCACACGGAGCCAGTGAATGCATATGAGAGATGGTTAAATAGCGATATTGGTGTATAATATTGTAAACTTTAAGTCACTTTGAGTATGTGTATATTATTATATACTGAATAAGTGAGATTGTTTGTGGTATTTAAGCCATATTTATCGGTTCTTCCGAGCTCACGTGTCAGAGAATGTGATGCCAGTTTCACTAGTGCTAATCTAGTCTGTACATGTCTGAATCGATCGTTATATCACTAATTTGCTACTATGCTATATTGCTATTATGTTTAAGTATATATATTATGTATAAGTAACAGAGTGAGTTTATATTTAATTACTAATTGGTTATTGTTATTTCTGTTTGTTTAGAACCACTCATACTAAGCTACACTCCAAACTACTCTGTACTACTCTGCCATACTCTTTGCTACCTGTACTACAATAATTCACTCAACCAAATTCAAGGACTGTAAACCTCTACCAGTCTTAAACCATTAAAGTGTACTTCGTCTCTGACTGGACGACTTGTGTCTGCTCAATTTCCACCAGCACCCACACTAGTCTACCTCACAAATGGTCCTTCAAGCCGGAGTGAAGAGCTGTCATAAGAATGATGCATCAGAGAGATCCAGATCCTAGACCTGACCTTCCTGAGCCCGCAGTCAGACCCAGACGAGTGGTGCGGCTCCCTAGTTACTTGTCAGATTTCGAGCTGACTGATCATCAACAAAGGTTACAGTCAAGACAGAGAGTAGATACTTCCTCAGAAATTAGTGATGATTCAGAATTGCAAGAAGCGACTGCACCCAAGCTCACCAACACCTCCACTGAGTATGGAACAGATATGAAGCCATGGCAGCCGCAGATAGAGTGGAGTCCCAGTAGAGAGTATGAACAACAGCGAGCACATACTTCACCTCTCCCTGAGCTATCATCAGAAGTTCTAGCAGAGTTCCAGCAGTTGCGGAAAGAGACGGAGGAACTGCGACGTCATTCCTATGAGCAGATAAGGAGACTGAAGGAGAAGTATGAGGCCCTAGAAACTCAGTTGAGCCTACTTGCAGTGAGTGATCGGTCAAGTCATTATCCACAGAGTACATCTTCCCCTGTTCCTCAACCACACGTTAATACTCTGCCTATCACAACAGATGCCAGGCCCATCCCTCTGCCTAGATCCAAGCTACCCCAGAGACCGAGTGTCAGTGCAGCAGAGTCATTCAGACAAGATCGCTTGCATGACTTAGAACAGAGGCTTCGGCAGCTGGAGATGACATCACCGCCAACTCATGCCCGACCCTCACAGCACCAGTCCTTCCCCCATAGATCTTATGACAGAGTTGATGATCGTAGAAGTGGCTACAGCATGACCCAGTTATGTGTTCCTCCCAGTCAAGAGAGTACATATAGGGGACCAGCTCCAACCATCCCGAACTTTGTGAAGCCAGATCCCGTCTGCGCATCGCCTTGGAAAACATTCTGCCAGCAGATGCTACAAAGAGATTTAAGTACCAGATTCTCGTCGATCACCTGAAGTTGGAGGAAGCCCTGTTGATTGCAGACTCCTATTGCAACTCATTATACCCCTTCTCAGATACTATGGAGGCACTTACCCAACAGTATGGACAGCCTCACCAGTTGGCCCTTCAGAGAATAGCCGAGCTTATGGATGGTCCGAACATCAGCCAAGGGGATGTGAGAGCCTTCCGAATGTTTGCACTGAAAGTTCGCTCTCTGGTTAGTATGCTTCAGCAGCTGGGGAATAAAGGCTACATGGAGTTAGCGTGCGGTTCCCATGTATCAAGACTGTTGTGTAAGCTTCCACATGATCTGCAGACTAGTTTTAGATGGTCTGTCCATCCCCAACAAGTTCCCATCCCAACCATGCTCAATCTCTCAGCGTGGTTAGAGTTCGAGCTGCAAGTTCAAGAAGATAGTACCAGGTTCTATCCTCCTATGAGTAAGCCAATGCACACACACAAGAGGGGACACCAGAGAGACACGAGACAGCCATGACAAGCCAGGTGAAGCTTCCGACCCTAAGCCCAGAAACAGGAAGATGTTCTGCCCATATTGTGATCAAAGATCAAAGCTCAAGACCACTACTTGAATGGGTGTGCCAATTTCCAGAGACTTAACAGAGATCAGAACGTGCATTGGATACAATCACACAAGAGAGGTTGGCATTGTGGAAGAGCCCCTCAAGCTGCACAGTGTAACCTCAAGACACCCTGCAAGAGTTGTAATCGCCGTCAACCCTGTACATCCTCCACGAGGTTAATGATAGATCCTTTGTGAAGATGCCTGAGACACCTAAGGTCGGACCTTCAGAGAATTGCTTGGTTAACACGACCACAGAGACACTGTATCTAGATCAGCCCACCGACAGTCGATGTGTCTTACTAAAGATCTGTAAAGTACTCCTGAGAAATGGCAGTCAATGCTTAGAGACGTACGCCCTCTTGGACGACGGGTCAGAGCGCACCATCCTCCTTCATTCAGCGGCCCAGCAGCTCGGATTGACTGGTCGACCCGAAGAGCTTGTTCTACGTACAGTCAGACAAGACCTTCACATCCTGCATGGTGCTTCAGTAACCTTCACAGTGTCGCCAGCGTCCCAACCCAAGACTTCATTCGGGATTCGTCAAGCCTTTACAGCTGAGACATTGGGATTGCAATGCAAGTATAGCCATCTGCAAGGTCTACAGTTGCCACCTGTTGAATCTGTCCAACCACTCCTCCTTATAGGGTCAGATTGCCCTCAACTCATTACCCCAGTAGAGCCAGTTTGTCTAGGCCCGCCTAACGGTCCTGCCGCTATCAAGACCAGACTAGGTTGGACCCTGCAAGGTCCCACTCAAGGGGTCACGCATCGCCTTCCCAGACAGCAGTGTCTCTTCACAGCTACTTCAAACTCATATACCGACCTGTACAGACAAGTTGAGAAATTGTGGCAACTAGACGTGCTCCCATACTGTACTCAAAGCAAGATCAAGACGCCCTTTCACTGCTTGAGTCCAAGACTACTAGAATTACAGTAGATGGAGTAGCCAGATATGCCACACCCTTATTACGAGTGAAAGATATGCCTCTCCTGCGAGCTTCCACAGATACCACTTTGCCCTGTCTCAGAGGAATTGAGAGGCGATTAGCCAGAGATCCAGCACACGCAGCAGCCTACCAGGTGGAGATGAACAAGTTGGAGGCAGGATACGCACAAGTGATACCTTCCGAACAAGTGGATCAAGCTGAGTCGTCATGGTACATTCCCCACCATATGACACAACATAATGGCAAAAACAGAGTCGTCTTCAACTGTTCATTCCAACATGGAGGGAAAAATCTCAACCAGTTGCTTCTCCCTGGTCCCACACTGGGTCCTTCTCTGATGTCTGTCCTCCTGAGGTTCCGTGAACACACTGTTGCCATAAGTAGTGATATTCGAGGCATGTTCCATCAGGTGTGACTGCTACCAGAGGACCACCCACTGCTAAGATTCCTCTGGAGGGACCTCAACAGAGATCAGTTCCCCCAAGTTTACGAGTGGCAAGTTCTCCCATTTGGGACAACATGCAGTCCTTGCTGCGCAACTTTTGCCCTCCAAAAGCATGTCATCGAACATAGTCAGCCAGGCGAAGATGTCCGAGAAAGTATAGAGAAGTACTTCTATGTGGACAACTTCCTCCAGAGTTTCCATTCCCAAGAATAAGCCAGGGCACGGGCATCTAAGTTGCGAGACCTCCTAGCCACAGGAGGATTTGATCTGAGACAGTGGGCCAGCAATGTCCCTCAAGTACTGGACTCTATCCCATCTGAAGCCAAGTCAAGTAACCTGGTATTTTGGCTGACCCAAGAGCAACCAGATGCACAAGAGTCCGCACTTGGACTACTCTTGCACTGTACCGCCGACTCACTGTCATTTAAGTATCGCCCCATTGAATGCTCTGCCCCTACTATGCGTCAGTATGATCCCCTGGGATACATCGTCCCTTACACCACGAGAGCTAAAGTCCTAGTCCAACGTCTGTGGGACAAAAAAAGGGAATTGGATGACCCTCAACTACCCAATGAACTGCTTCAAGCCTGGCGAACATGGGAGCAAGAGTTACCAAACATTCAGCGCATCTCCATTCCCAGATGTTACGTCACTTTAGAGTTGGATAACCCCCAGAGTATCAGAAACCTACACATTTTCTGTGACGCTTCAGAGCGAGCTTATGGCTCAATAACCTACATCCAAATACTCAGTCCTCAAGGAGACATAGAGATCGCTTTCTTGACTGCCCGTTCCAGAGTTTCTCCAAAGAAACAACAGTCAATACCTCGTCTCGAGTATAGACAGGAGCACAATTTGCCAAATTACTGAAGTCAGAGCTCAGTGTTCCCATACGTCAGGTCACACTCTGGTCGGATTCCACCACTGTGTTGGCATGGATTCAAGCTGACTCGTGTTGATTTAAAGTCTTCGTCGGAACGAGAATAGCAGAGATACAGGAGTTAACAGACTCCAAGGATTGGCGTTATGTTGATTCCAAGTCTAATCCTGCTGATGACATCACTAGGGGCAAGACCTTGGCCGAGTTAGCCAAGGCAAGCAGATGGAGTCAAGGCCCATCATTCCTTCTCCAACCTGCAGATCAGTGGCCTCAGAGTCCTCTCCTACAGCTACCTACTGAAGATGCAGAGCTGAAACATTCACATTCTGTGGACTTACAGTTCCTGTCACCAACCCAGCCTTGCCTGATTGCAATCAATTTGGATCTTATAAGGAACTACTAGCAGCTACAGCTAGAGCCTTGCACGGGGCGGCTACCCCTACGGAAGTGCTAACAGCTGAGCATTATAGAGAAGCCGAACTAGCCCTCCTTCATCAAGCACAAATCCATAGTTTCCCAGTCGAGATGGCTCATCTTAAGTCAGGTAAATCTCTACCGATGAGCAGTCGTCTCTTGTGCCTTGTCCCAGAGTATGACAGCACTACCCACCTCATCAGAGTCGGTGGTCGTCTCAGACGAACAGAGCAGCTAGACGAATCCGCCATTCACCCTATAGTTCTCGACCCTAAGCAGACTCATCATCCAGGACTTCGATGAAATTCTACACCATCCAGGAGCAGAGAGGGTGTTTGCTGTAGTACGTTGTAAGTACTGGATATTGAGAGGCCGAGAAGCTATTCGGCATCACCAGAGAACGTGCTTAGGCTGTAAACAGTGGAGAGGCCAACCCAGCATTCCCAGGATGGCCGACTTACCTCCTTTAAGACTGCGCTTACTTCAACCAGCCTTCTACTCCACTGGAGTGTATTGTTTTGGCCCTTACCTCATCATGATTGGGCGCAGACATGAGAAACGATGGGGTATCATATTTAAGTGTCTGACAACGAGAGCAGTATACCTGGACCTGCTCTATCAGATGGACACAAATTCATTCTTAATGGCCCTCCGAAGATTCATCTCCCGCAGAGGCAAGCCATTTGAGATAATCTCTGACCAAGGTACAAACTTCAGAGGAGGCGAGAGAGCACTACAAGAAGATTTTGCTGTGCTCCATCCTTCCCTCCATGAGCAATTAGCCAGCCACCAGATTAGTTAAGTTCAACCCCCCAGGTGCTTCACACTTCGGAGACTGTTGGGAAAGAGAAATAAGATCGCTGAAATCAGCTCTCTGTTCTACTATAGGGGATCAAATTGTGACAGAGAAAGTACTGCATACCGTTCTTGTTGAGATTGACGGCATTCTCAATTTGAAGCCACTCGGATATACGTCCTCAGACATAGCGGACCCTGACCCAGTCACTTCCAACATGCTACTCATGGGGTGGCCTGACTCATCCTTGCCGCAAGTAGTATACCCCGAATCAGAGTTGCTGAGCAAACGGAGATGGAGACACAGTCAGCTTCTGGCAGACCAATTCTGGAGACGTTTCCTCCGTAACTATCTCCCAGAACTGCAAGTCCGACAGAAGTGGCACAGAGAGGCAGAGAATCTACAGCCAGGCACAGTTGTCATGATTGTTGATCATCAATTACCCCGAGCTCTATTGCCAGTTTGACAAGTAACAAAAGTGTTTCCTGGAGAAGATGGGCGAGCCCGGACTGCAGAAGTGGAAGTCAAGATTAAGACCTATCTTTGTCCCGTCACCCGGCTCATCAGCCTCCCAGCTTTACCAGATTGATTACCCTTAAGTACTACCCCTTACTTACTTGATCCCTTACCTTAGTGCCTTATCTAAATTACACATTTACACAGCAAATGTGGGGGCGGCTGCAGAAAAGGCCAGCTATATATATATATATAGAGAGAGAGAGAGCCATTAGTGCCCCCTTGTGACTTTAAGAGGTATTGCTTTGATGACTTAGCATTTCCCTTTAACGATCCCTTTAACAGTATTAACAGGACGCAGTTAAGAGCACGGCCATTATTCGCTGTTGTTCAAGCAGTTGTTGTTTTCTACTGAGTGCGTTCATACACAAGTGAGTGATGGTGTTTGTTATTCATTATCTTTGAAGGCATAAGTTTGTTATCGCTAGTTGCTAATTATAATCATGTATGTGCGCCACACGCATTGTGTATTGCATCATCCACACGGAGCCAGTGAATGCATATGAGAGATGGTTAAATAGCGATATTGGTGTATAATGTAAACTTTAAGTCACTTTGAGTATGTGTATATTATTATTTACTGAATAAGTGAGATTGTTTGTGGTATTTAAGCCATATTTATCGGTTCTTCCGAGCTCACGTGTCAGAGAATGTGATGCCAGTTTCACTAGTGCTAATCTAGTCTGTACATGTCTGAATCGATCGTTATATCACTAATTTGCTACTATGCTATATTGCTATTATGTTTAAGTACATATATTATGTATAAGCAACAGAGTGAGTTTATATTTAATTAATTGGTTATTGTTATTTCTGTTTGTTTAGAACCACTCATACTAAGCTACACTCCAAACTACTCTGTACTACTCTGCCATACTCTCTGCTACCTGTACTACAATAATTCACTCAACCAAATTCAAGGACTGTAAACCTCTACAAGTCTTAAACCATTAAAGTGTACTTCGTCTCTGACCAGACGACTTATGTCTGCTCAATTTCCACCAGCACCCACACTAGTCTACCTCACACATACAGATATATCAACATGTATCAGTTTACTTTCTGGTATTAGCAAATAGTTTCAGTTCAGTTTCAGAAAAAAACAAAAAAACAAACAAGTGTAACAGCTCAGTGAAAGTCTGAGAAACAACAACGCAATGATAAAAAGATTACACAACCAACCATTTAAATCATAGTCTTTAACTAAACTGTTTTAAGGATGAAATATTATTGTGATAACATTGCAACGCGCAGTGATATAGGAAGACTATAATCAATTATATTTTCATCTTTAATCTCCATCTGTTATGAAAAATAGAAATTGCAAGAATTAAAAATTGAGTTTACCCAATATCAAAGTGAGAAGAGAAGGTCTTGGCATTGCGATGCTTGCGTTCTTTCAAAATGGGCATGAATTAAGATGTTACTTCCTGATTAGTGAGAAGAGCTGATGATGCTTTGGTAAGAACAGAAACGTACGCTATGTGTATGTTAGGAACTGATCTGTCAATCAGTCTATTGCCCTAAACTGGACACACCATAAATCGTTTTTATGTAAGTGATGATGTGACCCTAACTATTTTTATCTGGAGTTCAGGAATGGTTCTGGTTCTGGTTCAGGTGTAGCCAATCCTGCTCCTGGAGGACTCCCATCCTGCGGTTTAGCTCCAATTCTAATCAAACCAGCTAATCTAGATGCTCATGAATTATATGTGACCCTGGACCACAAAACCCAGTCTTAAGTCGCTGGGGTATATTTTTAGCAATAGCCAAAATACATTGTATGGGTCAAAATGATCGATTTTTCTTTTATGCCAAAAATCATTAGGCTATTAAGTAACGATCATGTTCCATGAAGATATTTAGTAAATTTCCTACCGCAAATATATCAAAACTTAATTTTTGATTAGTAATATGCATTGCTAAGAACTTCATTTTGACAACTTTAAAGGTGATTTTCTCAGAATTTAGATATATTCTTGCACCCTCAGATTCCAGATTTTCAAATAGTTGTATCTCGGCCAAATATTGTCATATCCTAACAAACCATACATCAACGGAAAGCTTATTTATTCAGATTTCAGATTATGTATAAATCTCAATTTCGAAAAAAAATTGACCCTTATGGCTGGTTTTATGGTCCAGGGTCACAAATGGATTGCATGAAAATAACAAGCATGTGTGTGCTAAAGAAGAGCTGGAACTGAAGTCTTCAGGAAGGGAGCAGGGTTTGGCACTGCTGCTCGAATTTACATTAATCAGCTCTTTCCAGATGCTGCAACTACAGCATTATTGTGTGGTAAAATGCATGTTTCTTCATTGATGGAAAATGTGATAAAACTAATGTCCCACACAAAATGTCTTTTTTTTAATCTATAAAAAATGACTACATATATATGACTTCTGCATATCAAGTAGTTTCTGCAACAAAAGTGAAACTGTTTAACTGTTTGAGAGTTTCTATAAACCATATATGCTCAAATTTATAGTACTTGGAAATGGGCTTTAAGTTTAGCACTTAATGTGAAATCATGCTGAATTTGTGGTATTGATTCTGAGAATAGCTGTTTTCTTTTTTTTAACGCGGATAAAGCTGTGAGAAAGATTTGAGGAAGTGCCATTTTGTAGATGCAAAGATGAAATATCATCATTGTACAGAGTACAAGCAGATGTGAAGCTGTTTGTTTAAACTTAAAATGAATTGGGTACTGTGGTGTTTTTGACTATAAACCACTGAGCAGTCGTTATGGAAGGCAGATAGCACACACTTATAGAAATTAATAATTAAATAGCTTTCATAAATCTTCATAGTTATTGCCCAGTGTACTTCTGTGTTCTGTAAGATCGACATTGACATAGTCTTTTTCTGAATCGTCTGTTTCCACATTGATGTAGTCTGGTTCAGAGTCATCCTGATCTACATTAACATAATCCTGATCAGAGTCAGAGTTTACATCTTCATGATCACCATCATCCATATCTACAAGCTCATAGTCATCCTCAGCGTTCTCTTCATTCTGGTTATTATGGAGCACATCTTGCATATTGTAATCCAAAGTAAATTGAAAAAAGTGTTTTGCTATTGTAGAATGTTTAAGAATAAATATTTGCAGGCACCCAAAATATAGGTAATGCAAATTATATAAATAATTCTCACAGTATTAATAAGGAGCATATTTAATTTTTCCTCAATTAGAAAATGATATAGATCATTTATGTATTTCACTATTCTCTTTCAGTGAGAATGGCTCAGTATTATTTTATGTTCACAGGATTTCAGTGGTGCTTCTATATATTGACATCAAATTGCTCTTTGTAAATGAGAACAGGAAGTTTTATGACTCTTTTTAGAAATGATGCTGCGTGTGACCACTAAAAGCTCTGAAAAAATACCTGCTACCCTCCTGTACATGCCACAACCTCCTGAACATTCTAGTCAGTTAGCACTAAACTTTTATTTTGTGCAAAAAATTAGCTGCCTGTCAGCTGACTTTGGTCTTCTTTACACAAGTTGTTTCTTTAAATGAGACTGCTTGAAATGTCCTCAAGGCTGCATATTTTTGTTTATCTGATTGCTATTTGCAATGTTTAATTTTCATAACATGCTTTCAGTATCAGAGGAGACACATGGAGACAGCAGTTATCCACTGACCCATCCAGGCAATGACATGGATACAGAGCAACAGATTTTGACAGTGTTGCCAGTATAATGGTGTGCACATTAGAGAAGTGAAAGATGCACATTTACCAATCAAGCATCGGCCTGCTCTTTACTTCCCAAAATAGGTAACAGTTTAGTGCTGAACAACACTGCAGTACGGCTGATAGTACACTTGGGTGTCAGAGAGGAAGAAGATGGCATTATTGAACAGGAAGATGCCATCATAGGAAGATATTTTCGGTGAACCAAGACATGTTATACGGCCACTTTTTCATGCATGGCAGCAATTTACTAACATGTTTCCCCCATTTTTTATCAGCCCGCAAAGCCATAGGAAATTGTCCACCTTATGTTCATGTATTAAATTAACAATGAAGCCACAAATGCGTTTGTACCAGACTACTACCACACAAATTAGTGTACTTCACACAGTGTATATTATTAATCAGTTGTGGAGCGGTTCATTATTCATGTTATGAATTTATTTAATCTAGGTTTAGAATTGATAGCGATAAAGCTAAAAATAAGTCTATCCTATAATATTACTCATAACTGAACTAAATTTGGTTGTAATTTTGCAGAAACAATGCACAAACAGATACATAATATTCTGTGATACGGGGAAAAAACATCTAAACACAAACTGTGTTGATGTGGTCAGACCCTGAGAATCTTTTAAATTCTCAAAGAAACAAGGAAACCACAGCTTTGTGGGGAAGGAAAAAAAAATATTCACAAAAACCCAGCATGGTCAGAAACACACAAAACAGAAGTCTTTATTAAACATTACTTTTATGATCACCTGAAACAACAAACATTTTTGTGCGTTTGACTGTATAACAACTGTTAAAGCAGTACAGGGTTTGTGCTGTACATCGTGTAGATCTAGAGGCCCATGGAGGTCTGTGACGCAGTATGGCTCAAAAGCGATGAACCTTTGAATGCAGAATCAAATGAAATGGGCAGTACTGAACGACTGAATAGACTGGAGCTCTGTGCATGTCGTGTGCATAGTTGCAGTGAAATGGTTCACACTCCACCCTCGGGAACATGTTAAAGAGGAAGTCAAAGTTTCGTGACAACAGGTTCAGCAGACATGATGCAGAGGCAGAGCTGTTGTAAACTGGTACAATAATGATATGCCGACACTGATCCACCAGAACTGGATTGTATGGAGCTTCCTAAACGCATTCATTTTATCGAGCTATTGTTTTATTTAAAGGGACAATTCTGCCAAAAAAAAAACAAAAAAAACACGTTATTCCAAACCTGTATGACTGACTTTCTTGTGCAGAACACACACACACACACACACACACACACACAATGGAAAGTACATGTGGTTAGGAATAAAATGAGTTAATGACAAAATGTCTCTGGTGGTTCAGATAAGACTAATTTCATTTAAAACAAAAGAATGCTACATTATCAGAAATATCGATACAAGGTCTTACCTTAAAGCATTTCTAGGAAACCATAATTGTGAAATCAGTACTTATTTGATGCTTTTAGACTTACAAAAACGAGGCTAGCGGTCTCCTAAACCCAGATGTCTGGCGCGGATCAGTGTGTGTTACAGAGGCAGAGTTGTTTGTGAGCTTTACTTAAAGTGATTGTCACACAGAGGCAGTGTTGTTGTTGACAATTGTTCAATGATTGTTGCAGGAGAGCAGAGGCAGTGATGTTGTAAGGTACAGAGGAGAAGGATGCGGCGGTGGACGCATCTCAGCACACACGTGACAGAGATGATTAGGAACAAATCTACCACAAACTGAGGTGCAGGCAAAAAAAGGCATGATGTTCGGTTTTAAATGCTCAGTTACAACATTCTCAATACTTTTGAAATGACGTGTTTTTCTTGTGGGCGCTAAAAATACATCTTGCATTCTTTGTGAGTCATTATGTTTGGAAATCTCCTTTTTATTTTATAATCTGCTAATACTGTGTAGAGGGGGTCTCTGTCTTTCGACAGTTGACAATTACAAAAATTAAGAGTAAATTAAGAAACAATATTAAAAAGATACACATTACACAAAGGCATTTACCGCTCTGAGATCTCAAACACATCATCATCAATCACAAGCTGCTTGTTTACATGAGATCTTTCATTTCTTTGCCACAACTGCCAAGTTGATCATTGTGAATACGTCTCCAAATCATTTCCTCACTGAACAAAATTGCATTTTAACCCCATCGCATGATTTTCAGTGCTAGTGTGACGTGCCCTTGTGCATGACGTGAACAGGACTGTCTTGGAGTGAACATAACAGTGGGTCGACCATAACCGTGTTTAACTCTTGAGAAAAGTGAGAGAGAGAAAAGATAAGAACTGTTCTGCATTCCACCTAAGACACAAAATTCAAATCTCATTTTTCTGTCAATATAGATTTCATATATTCATATATCCTTTTGTAAGAAAACAAAAGAAACAGAACCAAAACAGCTGGAAAGTTCAAAATGTCCCTGACTTGTGGACATTTGACGTCCTAATGTCCTTTAGCTTGCTTTTAAGGGATTGAAATGTATAACGTCACAGGCTCAAGAGAAAGCGTCCCTCAGATAAGGAGAGCTTATCTGGGCCTTCACAGTTTGTGTGATGGGAGCAGAGCTAGGAAGACACAGAAAAGAGCCGCTTCTGCACACACGGGGCATTTGTTCTGCCGTCTTCATAGATCACCGATACGTGAAAAGCTGCAGGGCTCTGGTAGTCACTGAATCACTGGTGGTTTTAATGACAGTGTGAGTTTTGAGCAGGCTCGGCCTGTGTGTAACTCAATTGGTCTTCAGCTAATGAAAGCCGGCCAGATTAACTGTTCGGGTCCGGTCAGCCCAGATTAAAGTCTACCGGAATTCTGGTTTCTGGCACTGGTCGGCTGTGGCTTATTTCTGGTTTGGAACCAGTTTCGTTCCGTACGGAGCCTTGTCTGGGGGTGAGACTCAGGGAGAGTGAGCTGAGGGGCTGCTGTGTGCCGAGCTGGGAGACAAACTGGGGCTGCAGCTTCCTGGTGGCGCTCCTTTTCCTCCACCTCCTCCTCCTCTCGCCCCACCGCCACCCTCCAGACCCTCCGAATTCTCCAGCATCTCCTGAATGAGTGGAGGCATGGAGCCGGGAATCTCCATTTTCAGCGTTATTACTCGCTCGGCTCCTGATTGAGAAATACAAAAAATTGTTAGAATGGATTCTGGTTGATTCAGGCTTGATGTTCAAAGAGTGACTGTGAATGTCACCTTTAGCGCTGATGCTCCTCAGGTCTGTGATCTTCATCAGCATCTTGGGGAACATGTGTGGTTTATGAGGCCTCCTCTTTCTCACGTAGATCTTTAGGGCCTCCAGCAGCGGCTCCTGAAGCACATCCACCTTATCCGACTGCTCCAGATCCTGGCGATCTGAGCACAAGTGCAGTGTTTTAAAACATCAGCTAACAAAGAGTGACATGCATATGTACAGTGGGTACGGAAAGTATTCAGACCCCCTTAAATTTTTCACTCTTTGTTATATTGCAGCCATTTGCTAAAATCATTTAAGTTAATTTTTTTTCCTCATTAATGTACACACAGCACCCCATATTGACAGAAAAACACAGAATTGTTGACATTTTTGTAGATTTATTAAAAAAGAAAAACTGAAATATCACATGGTCCTAAGTATTCAGACCCTTTGCTGTGACACTCATATATTTAACTCAGGTGCTGTCCATTTCTTCTGATCATCCTTGAGATGGTTCTACACCTTCATTTGAGTCCAGCTGTGTTTGAATATACTGATTGGACTTGATTAGGAAAGCCTCATACCTGTCTATATAAGACCTTACAGCTAACAGTGCATGTCAGAGCAAATGAGAAACATGAGGTCAAAGGAACTGCCTGAAGAACCCAGAGACAGAACTGTGGCAAGGCACATATCTGGCCAAGGTTACAAAAAAAATTCCTGCTGCATAAGGTTCCTAAGAGCACAGTGGCCTCCATAATCCTTTAAATGGAAGATGTTTGGGATGACCAGTACCCTTCCTAGAGCTGGCCGTTTGGCCAAACTGAGCTATCGGGGGAGAAAGGCCTTGGTGAGAGAGGTAAAGAAGAACCAAAGATATGTGGCTGAGCTACAGAGATGCAGTCGGGAGATGGGAGAAAGTGTATAAGTCAACCATCACTGCGAGCCCTCCCCCAGTCGGGGTTTTATGGCAGAGTGGCCCGACGGAAGCCTCTCTCAGTGCAAGACACATGAAAGCCCAAATGGAGTTTGCTAAAAAACACCTGAAAGACTCCAAGATGGTGAGAAATAAGATTCTCTGGTCTGATGAGACCAAGAGTAGAACTTTTTGGCCTTAATTCTAAGCGGTGGTATGTGTGGAGAAAACCAGGCACTTGCTCATCACCTGTCCAATACAGTCCCAAACAGTGAAGCATGGTGGTGGCAGCATCATCATGCTGTAGGGGTGTTTTTCAGCTGCAGGGACAGGGTGACTGGATCTGGTGCAAGAGGAACGATTGGAATGCGGCAAGTACAGGGATTTCCTAGACGAACAAACATTCTCCAGAGCTCAGGACCTAAGACTGGGCCGGAGGTTTACTTTCCAACAAGACAATGACCCTAAGCAGATAGCTAAAATAATGAAGGAGTGGCTTCCCAACAACTCTGTGACTGTTCTTGAATGGTACAGCCAGAGCCCTGACTTAAACCCAATGAGCATCTCTGGAGAGACCTAAAAAAATGGCTGTCCACCAACGTTTACAATCCAAACTGACAGAACTGGAGAGGATCTGCAAAAAGGAATGGCAGAGGATCCCCAAATCCAGGTGTGAAAAAACTTGTTGCATCTTTCCCAAAAAGACTCTGGCTGTATTAGATCAAAAGGGTGCTAAATACTGAGCAAAGGGTCTGAATAAAATCTTAGGACCATGTGATATTTCAGTTTAAATTTTTTAATAAATCTGCAAAAATGTAAAAAATTCTGTGTTTTTCTGTAAATATGGGGTGCTGTGTGTACATTGAGGAAAAAAAATTAACTTAAATGATTTAGCAAATGGCTGCAATATAACAAAGAGTGAAAAATTTAAAGGGGTCTGAATACTTTCCGTACCCACTGTATATAAAAACTAAAACCAACATTGTCAAATTGATATCAAATTGAAAAACAAAAATACAAACAATAAAAAGGCCAGCATTGGATGATATACTTTGGTACACAAGTCAGGGCTGTCAAATAAAAATGTGAATTTCAAATATTCGTCGAATTTAAAATAAAAATCCACATTAGGCTAACAGCATATACGATACAAAACTAAATAGGGTCTAAATCAGGGGTGGTGAACTCTGGTCCTGGAGAGCCGCAGCCTGCAGAGTTCAGCTCAAACCCTGAAAAAAAAAAAAAAACAAGACCCACCTGTCTATAGCCTCTGTAGAATCCTCTGCGAAGACACTGATTAGGCTCTCTAGGACCGAACTTGCCTACCCCTGAGCTAACAAAACACGTTTTGTGCGCCACTGATAAGGCGGCCTGACGGACACCTAAAAATTTAATGCAATTTTAATTATTATTAAATGTTTTTGCATTCAAATTTTAGGTGGGAATAGGCAGCCTATCAGGTGCACACGAACACGCATGACGATGACAAAGTGTTTGTTGCCTTTTTAAGTTTGGGTCCACGCCTGCTATGTCATCGTTCAAAACATATTACGCAACATTTTTTAGAGGAAGTCTATCAACTCTTTCTCTTTTGCACTCACGTGTCGCACAAGAGAGCCGCATGTTTATAGCCATGTAAAATGAATGTAAGTTGAACATTTAAAAAAAAACATGTCTTGAGATGTTTTTTCCCCATCCCACTGCATCTCATGTTTTTAAATGAAAAAAGTACTCGGTGATTGAATGGTGTATAACCCTTAACGACTTCTCCTAGAAGGTTTTGGTTGGCACCTGACACGCCTGCACTTTTCTTTGTTTTTTTTAGACCTATTCTAGCAGTCAGCATCAAGTTTCATATATCATTATAAACAAGAGAACTTGAAGTTTCAGTCTAGCTAATTTAAAGTCCCAGTTTTCCTTTTGTTTTCTCTATGAATGAGTGAATTTCCAGAATTTTAAGAAAAACGCAAGTAACAATTGTGTTTTTTTTACTGTATACTCAAACGGAAACTCCTGAAGTTTGGATTTTTTTTCTTTAGAAAGTTGTATCTGAGTGTTTTACACTTCCAAATAAATTTCTTCTACATATAACATTCTCCAAGCAAGTTATAGCCATTTATCACAATATTGTTATAGGCTCTTTTAAGTGAAAAACAGGTCCATCTAGTTTACTAACAATATAGATGTGTCCAAAAACGTTTAGGGAGTAAAGAAAATGGAAAACAGGGTTACATAATAACAAAGTAAAAAAAAAAAAAAAAAAAAAAAAAGATTTTTTGTGAATGTATGATTAAATATTTTCAATCCTCAGTATGAACAACAAAAACACAAACAGATGCCGCCTATTTAGTGAAAAGATGGCACAAATGGTCTTCTGCAACAACATACAAACTTATTCACCCAATACAAACAAAACGCAGTGAGAAATTTGCAGAGTTTAAACAGAATTTTTTTTTTGCAAATGATCTTTATGAGCTATATAAGAATTATTTACATAATATACATATTATAAATGGATCGATCCGTGGACTGTATTCTGTTTATTCGGAATCGATTTTCAACGGGACATCGCCCCTAGCGACACGAATAACTAAATTCAGCGCGCGGTATCAAATATGTACCGCTGCCTCATCCTTGTTTAGCTGGTTTGTTACGGTCAAGACTCTATTGTGATGGTTTGTGCCTTTCTTTAAAGTTTCTCTCATGCAAATGGGTTATTTTGTTTTCTTGCAACGCGGCAGAAGGTACTTTCACTTTGCGTTTGTTCAAATGTCCAAAGAAACAAGCTAGTTGGTGGTTCAAAAGACCAAAACCTATGTTTATTGGTTGAATATGGGACAGTTTTAACCAATCTAGGCACAGGGGTGGGACTAAGCGTCAACAATCATTCCTGTTTAGCTCAGAGGAACGAAATGTATTGGTTTCTTCTGACGAATCAACGTTGTCAAAATGTGATGACGTAATCACGTAATCACTTACGGATACACCACCCACGCCTCTGAATATGCAAATGAGACAAATGTGATACCTCCGAAAAGCGGAGAAACTCTGCTTTACGACACTTTTTCAAGCATTCAGATAGGATTAGAGGTTCAAAGGTTATTAATCATTTAAGAGCAATAGTTATTTATAGCCGCGGGCGGCTGTCTCGGTCTTTGAGGGTTAAACTACGCATACATGACGCTGTTTTGTGTATAATTGTTTAAGCAACTTAATTATATTTGGTTTATAAACATTATGTACTTTTTCACAGATAGTCATGTTATTTTATTGCTTTAATAAAAGTGCATTAGTAATAATTTGATCGATGTGCCCTCTTGTGGCCTCAGGATGAGAAGCCAAAAGCCCACCCAACCCCCCAACTGAAATTATGCCTTTTAAATTCAAATATAATTTGAATATTGATAATAATTAAGTAAAAAATTTGAATTTAGTTTCAGTCATTTTGACAGCCCTACATTACAATAATTGTTTAAATAGTGGCACAAGTAAGGGCGGAACCAATAAATACATTAATAAACAAACAAAAAAAGGTGTTATGTGTAACTGAACTGACGACACCATTTATGAAAAGACATTCACAAACTGAAACTGACGGGATTTGGTAGAAAACGCTGCAGTACTCCACAAAGCCAGGACAGCTGGCGTTTTTGACCGAAGCCAAGTCTCTGCATCATACATCTACAGAGGCAGGAGCTGGTTTGGACGGAAAGCGGCAAAAACCAGATCCGTCTGGACCGAAGCCGGCCGGGTGTGTTGCATCTGCGTGCGGTTCAGTGTTCAGACCGTCTCTGGAAAACGTCATGGTGTCCTATACGTTGTGTAGCGCGGAAATATTAGCAGAATCTGTAGACGAGGGGAATGAAAGACACGTGTAGTTCACACTTTGAATATGTATCTATTAATGCAATATGTTAGACACAAAGAACACATGTTAAGGGTGTTGTGACTCTACCAGGATGCGCGACCAGGCCGGCGTTTAAAAGGGTGATCTGAATCTGCGATAGTGCAGTTGGTGAAGCCCGGCAGATGCTTGCGGAACTCCAAGTTTTATATAATGCATTTGGTGGATGAGTTTCACTGACACTGGTCCCAAAGGTCAAACATTCTAGACGCGACCCTCTTGTTCTGCACTGTTGTTCTGTTCCAGGGGCAAAGGAGACAAGTTTGCTTGTTTGTGTGGGCATGGGCTGGTATGAGATTTTGAAGGTATGATAACCTTAAGCAAAAATATCACGGTTTCACGGTATTGTCGTTACAGCTCTAAAATGTGTTATTTTTAAATGACCTTTGGGTCAAAAAAAAAAAATTTTTTTTTTCTGCTATTTTGCCTTTTTGGCAACATACAGAATATTAAGAACAGTAGAATGTTTATTTTTTCTTTGATTTGTTTCTTAAAAAGAAGAAAAATAAAGACTGACAAATTTATTTAACCTAAATCTGAAATTACAGTTATTTAATTTTAGTTATATAATTAATATACATGTCATTTATATCATTTCATATCATTTAGTTATATAATTTCATATATATAATTTGATTTAATAACCCAAATTGAAGCAAAAACTGAATGTTCTGACTAGCTTTGTGAAATTATACTACATGCCTGAACAAAGCAAACAGCAGAAGCTCTGAATGAGATGCAGATTCACTCTCAGACAGCAGGTGGCGCTTATGAACAGCAATGATACAGCGTTCCTTGGTTACCGCGGTAAACAAAGCAGCGCTGCGCTGAAACACTGCTTTAATTTGAACTATACAGAGACGAGATGAAAACAAAATACCACGTAAACTTTTCTGAAGACAGTCCGTTCCCCTCAGAAACACATTCATATTAACCCCAAATCAGTATTTAGGATTTTCTTCCAATAGTTTGTGCATCATGTGATCTGCCTGCTACGGTATTTTTCTCTGTGCGTCTGTCTTCAGCGTCTCTGGCCTGTGTTAACAGGTGTTTACAGACTTCATATTTTTACATAAATTACATTTTGGAAAATTATTGCATTGCAGTTTGTGCAAGTCCAGAACAGAGGCGAGTAGAAATAAGACAAAAACGGCCAGCTGCCGATCGCGTAAGTTCCAGAGGAAGCTCCTTAAGGTCGGCGTTCCTCACACACACACACAAGTGACTGACCTGGACCGCACGACTCGCACCAACAGGAGGAGGGTCGGGTTACTCTCTACACTGCACTCAACCTGAGGGATTCCTAAACTTTCAGTCTTTGAGGAGACATGAAATGCAGCGCATACCACAGGAACGGTATAATGGAAAATATTAGCGGTTTTGAAACGGTGAAATTTTCAAACAGCGGTATACCTTGAAACCGGTAATCGAACCATGTCTAGTTTGTGATTTATTTCACTAGCAATTCCAAAATGGACTATAGGGCTAACGGTTAGAGATGCTTTGCCTCTGACTACCGTTGTGTATTTGCCCAGATGGCCACAGGGAGGGGAAGAGTTATGATGGGCATTCCTAACCCGCTCGATCATCTGTCCGTATCCGGGGACTATGACGTAAAATCTCCGAACACGCGATTCTTACTCTTCCCTTCTCCTCTGGTCCGTCGTCCACGAACCAGCTGCAAGGAACAGGAAGAGAAAGAAAAAAAGTCAAAAAAAACCATCGATTTACCCACGCACGATTAATACATACAGGTGCATTCAATATAAATTAGAATGTCGTGGAAAAAGTTCATTTATTTCAGTAATTTCAACTCTGTGACGAGAGGGGCGGGGCCGAGAGCCGAGACCCGTGGGAACGGAGCGAGGCCGGTGGAGTAATTGCTAATGCGCGACACCTGCACCACTCACCGGCCTCGAGATCACGGAGGAGCTCCGGAAGGATAAAAAAGAGGAGTGACGACAGTGAAAGACGAGAGAGTACCAGGCCTGGAGTTTATTTTGTGTTCTGTTTGTACGCGGCCAGTCAGTCCGCGACTTGGGGCTGGAGCCGCCTAGTTTATTATTAAAGTTTCTTTGAGTGTTCACCGGTTCCCGCCTCCTTCTTCCCAAACTACGAACTTTGTTACATTGGTGCCGAAACCCGGGAGGAAGGAGGGACACGCTGTCAGAGAGACCTCGCTGCTGAGGGGGATCGCGGTGCTGAGGAGATCGGGCAGCAGGAACAAGCGAAGAGACCGCCAGTGGCTGCCCGAGGCGGCGATGCTGGAGCGATGGAAGACGAGGTGGGACAGAGAGCTCACTGCCGCGCTCCTGGGTCGAGGATGGGTGGCTGCCGTCCGTGAGGGAGCGGAGAAGTCTGCCCGTTCGCCAGGAGGCCGGAGCCTGCTGCCATCCGCCATGATTGGGGAGGAGCAGGGAACGGGGGACTCGCTGGCGGCTGCCCTCAAGAGAAGGAGCCATCGCCGTCCGCCAGGAGGCAAAGGAGCGGTGGGCCGTCCACCAACGATGTCCAGTACCATCGCATGGCACCGCGAGTGAGAGCCTCTCAGCCGGTTGAGGACCAAGCGGCAGTGGGTCCGGGAACCGGACCGATCATTTTTTTTCCCCCCTCTCTCCCCTCTCTCGTATCTGTCTCACCTCATCCTTCCGTCTCCTTTTCTCTAGCCTCGTCTGTCTGTCCTTACCCCCAGGTACGCAGCGGCCGCCTTGATCGGCTACCCGGGAGGGGGAGGGCGGGAAGTAGAGCGCAGTCTCGGGAGGTACCCCCCGGCCTGCGTAGGGGGGAGGTGATGGGGGTGGTGTGACGAGAGGGGAGGGGCCGAGAGCCGTGGGAACGGAGCAAGACCGGTGGAGTAATTGATAATGAGCGAAACCTGCACCACTCACCGGTCTCGAGTCTCACGGAGGAGCTCCGGAAGGATACAAAGGAGAAGTGACGACAGTGAAAGACGAGAGAGAACCAGGCCTGGACTTTATTTTGTGTTATGGTTTCGTTTGTGCGCTGCAGTCGTCCGCGAGAGGCTGTCGCGCTATTTTGTGTTTATTTTATTAAAGTTTCTTTGAATGTTCGCCAGTTCCCGCCTCCTTCTTCGGACTAGGAACTTGTTTACAAAAATCAAATTGTGAAACTCGTGTATTAAATAATTTCAGTGCACACAGACTGAAGTAGTTTTTAGTCTTTGGTTCTTTTAATTGTGATTTTGGCTCACATTTAACAAAAAACCCACCAATTAATTTCAATCTCAACAAATTAGAATACTTCAAAAGACCCACACACATAAACAAACCTTTTAGTGGATTTGGGCCTTCGAAAGTAGTTAATTTACTGTACATGTCGTTAACTACTTGGTAGGGCGCCTTAGCTTTAAGTACTGCCTCAATTCAGCTGGCATGGAGGTGAATGTTTTGTGGCACTGCTGAAGGTTGTATGGAAGCCCAGGTTCTTTGACAGTGGCCTTCAGCCATCTGCATTTACACTGGTCTCTTGTTCCATTTCCTCTTGACAATCCCCATAGATTCTCTATGGGCGCCCCTTCCCCCCCCACCCGGTCCAGCGCTGAGATGGCTGGCCAGTCGAGCACACCAACATCATGGTCATTTAACAAACTTTTGGTGCTTTTGACAGTGTGGGCATGTGCCAAATCCTGCTGGAAAATGAAATCAGCATCTTAAAAAAGCTGGTCTGCAGAAGAAAGCATGAAGTGCTCCAAAATTTCTTGAAAAACGGGTGCAGTGACTTTGGTTTTCAAAAAAAACAATGGACCAACACCAACAGATGACACTGAACCCCAAATCATCACAGACTGTGGAAAATAAACACTGGACTTCAAGCAACTTGGGCAATGAGCTTTTCCACCCTTCCTCCAGACTCTAGGACCGCGGTTTTCAAATGAAATACAAAACTTGCTCATCTGAAAAGAGGACTTTGGACCAATGGGAACCAGTCCAGTTCTTCTTCTCCTTAGCCCAGGTAAGAGTTTTTTTTTACGTTGTCTGTGGTTCAGGAGTGGCTAAACAAGAGGAATACGACAACTGTAGCCAAAATTCCTTGACACGTCTGTGTGTGTGGCTCTTGATGCCTTGACCCCAGCCTCAGTCCATTCCTAGTGAAAGTTCACTCAACTTCTTGAATCGATTTTGCTTGACAATAATCATAAGGCTGCGGTTCTCTCGGCTGGCTGTGCATCTTTTTCTTCCACACTCTTTCCTTCCACTCAACATTCTGTTAACATGCTTGGATACAACACCCTGTGAACAGCCAGCTTCTTTGGCAATGACTGTTTATGGCTTACCCTCCTTGTGAAGGATGTCAATGATTGTCTTCTGGACAACTGTCAGATCAGCAGTCTTCCCCTTGATTGTGTAGCCTAGTGAACCAAACTTAGAGACAATTTTGAAGGCTCAGGAAATCTTTGCAGATGTTTTGAGTTGATTAGCATGTCACCATAATCTAATTTGTTGAAATAGTAAATTGGTGGGTTTTTGTTAAACGTGATCCAAAATCATCACAATTAAAATAACCAAAAACTTAAACTAATTCAGTCTGTGTGCAATTAATTTATTTAAAACACGAGTTTCACAATTTGAGTTGAATTACTGAAATAAATGAACTTTTCCACGACATTCTAATTTATTGAGATGCACCTGTACATAAACATACAAGTAGATTCCTATACTTTTATACCAGAAGTGGCAAAAAGAAAGAAATATCTAACTAATCACATACACATGCCACAAGATGGCAGTAAAAGTCCAGAGAAAACAGCAGATCATTCACAGTTAAACCTTTCAGATACATGTTCTTCTTGCGATTCAATCATTTTGGCAGCTAATTTACTTCAAAACAACAATGAATGAAAGAGGAGGAGACCGATTAAGTAGGAGAATCAGAGAACATATGGGGGGATATATACATGCATATAGAGAGATACAGAAAAGGAACAGGCTTATAGAAATACATTCCTTGCAGTATTTCCAGAGATGAAAAGAGCTGAATAAAAAAAAACGAGTGCTTTGATGTGACAGTTCAAAAAGAGCTTTAGGTAAGAAAGTCTCAATTGCTAAACAAGCAGAAAAAGAGGGAAAACTCCAAGGATGTGATTCTCTGAGGTCTTCCCTTCTCTTTCTGTGACACTAAAAACATGTATTCACCTGCCTTAAAAATACAGAGTAAACTACACAATAGTAGAAAAGTCATACAGAAAAAAAACCCACTATGTATATTTAGTGGCATTATACATGCATCCAATATACAAGTGTTTAGCAACAAAAGACTGGTAACTCACAGACTAGCTCATACAAACACACCAATGCAAGAAAAGTGCTTACAACAAGATTTTTAAAACGCCTTTTTCCTTTTGGCTTTGACGTCAATGTAAACATAAATGTGAACAATACACCAAAACACCATTAACAGTGTTTACATGCCGAGCAAGATCAGGATAACAGGAAAAATTAGGTTTTGCATAAAACCAATAGTGACCTACCCAGGGGTGTGAAGTAACGAATTACAAATACTCACGTTACAAGTAGTCTTTTTTTTTTATCAGTAATTGTACTTTTTTTTGAGTAGTTTAAAAATTGTGTACTTTTACTTGAGTACATTTTAAGTGATGTATCGGTACTTTTACTCCGCTATTTTCCTCCGTTTGTGGAAAATTTTTATCCATCAACGTGATTGGATAGAGAGTATAGGTCTAGTGACTTTTGTCAAATCAAATTTTGCATAGAAAACTTTAACCGCCAACTGTTTATCATGACTGCTGGAAGCGCATTCTTCAAGCATCAATTCAGTCGCATCTTCCTCTAACTTGTTATGTTAAGGTAAATTTCGGATTTCTGCTTACTAAATGATTTGTATATAGGTTATGCTTGCCCATCTACACGGCCTGAAATTTGGTGTGAGATTGCGGGTATTGCATACAGTGTTAACTGCCGCAAGTGCCACGTTCGGTAAATTCCCACTCACTTATGAGACGCGCGATCTGCGCTGCCTCGTCTCTCTCTTGCGTGCGTTCTGCAGCGGTCACTTGGATAAGTCGTTGTTGCTTGTTGAACTTGTTGACTTTTGATGAGTTTGAGCGCGTGATGCGCGCTGTGAAAAAGTGTGTTGGAAACACAAATTGAGGACCAATCTGCACCTTATTGATGACCCGTGGCGTTAATATACTGCATCTGTGCCAGCGTGTGATGTAATAAAACTGCAGCTCGTTAATAAACTTTTTTAAAAAAAATCAATTTTATACAATCCGCCTTCATTTAGCAAGTGCACTCGCGCATAAACAATTTTCAAGTTCAACACTTTTTGTTACGTTCAGTTGTGGATGCTGATGAGTTAACTCCGGATATGCGCACCGCCGCGGCACTCAGCAAGAGACCATGTGGGTGTGTTTTACTTTGAAAAGAGTTTAACCAAGAATACTTACGCTTATGTAATGCATTTTTCCTTACAAATTGTATTATCAGCATATCAATTCGAGTAAATGTGTAAAAGGTATGGCATTTGGAATTTGCCATCCTTCAAGAACAATGTGCATTTATGTTAAAATTGTAACAAAATGATCAAGCATTAGTTATTTTATTCTTATTGCAAAAACGCTCAAAACTGTGCAACGTTTGGAGAGAAATGGATTCTAATTTTTTTTAGTCTTAATTTATAAACCATTATCATGGGTGTGATGCGAACTATGTGTTCTTGTCTTGCGCTGTTCTAAACATTCATATTTAATGTGCAACAACAGCATGCTGTCTCAGTGGCCTTACACATGATTTTAAATCTATTTTTTCAAACTTTATGATTTAAATGGGGATGATTGTACTGAGAATAACTTTCATCTTTTCTTCAACTGAATACTGTTCCCGTGCTGTTTTGATGTATTTTAAAGAGTTGGCGGTCAAAATTAAAACTGCTGGATGATATTCTTCATTCTTTATGACAAGTAAGATAATGTGAATTACAGAATGTAAAACGTTTTTTAAATGTATCTATTGCGGTTTACAGCGTTTATTATGAGGGGGTAGATAGAATCCACAGCTCAGTACTCACTAAATACTCATGAGTACTTTTAAATAGGATACTCTTTTACTCTTACTCAAGTAGTAACACAAGTACTTTTACTCTACTCACACTACATTTTTTGGAAGGCAATGGTACTTTTACTTGAGTATATTGTTTCAGTACTCTTTCCACCTCTGGACCTACCCCTTAAAAAGACAGTTTTAGGCATTCAGTACTATTCAAAATCCAATCAGTACTACATTACAAAAACCTTTTTTAAACACTGTTAGCACTTTTATTCAGCAAGAAGAATAAATTTATCAAAACGGACAGTAATGCAATTTACATATTTTTTTCTTAAAAGGTTTACGTTCCAATCAATTTATTTGAACTTTCTATTCAAAGGATCCTAAAAAGCACAACTGTTTTCAACATTAATACATGTTTCTTGAGCAGCAAATCAGCATATTAAATTGACGTCTGAAGGATCATGTGACACTGAAAACTGCTGATGATTCAGCTTGCCTCCCCAATATAAACACTTTCAATAGTAAAAGATATAACTATTTTGAAATTAGTATGTTTATGTAATATGACACACCACAATTTTATTGTTTTTACTGTATTATTGATTAAAGGAGACCCACTTTGTGAAGCTGAGATTTTGAAAACAGCTATGCTTTAAAATATCTTATGACCCCAAACTTTTGAAGAGCAGTGTTTGTGATTTTACATGTCATCAAGTTTTCAAAGATGAAGTGTGTCATTTCAGCACCAATTGCAACCAGATTTAGGATAATAAAGCCCCACTTGTGCTATTAAGGGGCCAAAAATATAGTTCCATGTCAATCTCATGCCATCAGTTGAATCCACATTTCTGTATAGAGATGGTCGGGCTGCTGAAACAATCTTTTGATAGTATCCCAGTATTTACACTTTTCAGGGAAATCTGTGAGGTATAAGTGGTTTAATTAGTGGTTTTTGCACATTAAACTAGGATGAGAAAATATTAATGACACTGAAGAATTGCAAACTTCACTGGTAAAAATAAGATTGTGCATGTAAACACACACACACACACAGATGTGCTGATGGTTTGTAGCGTGCAGAGATGAGAAATGAATGTTGGTGGCTGTTAATAACCGTGACAAACGACCTCTGCTTTCACTAAAATCCAACCTAATCTAATCACATCACAAATATCAGCCCGCTTTAAAGAGCTTTAAACGGGCTCTTCCTCTGCGCCTGCATTCCTCCCTCTTTCCCTTCTTCCCTTTCTCCGTCTCTGTTTTCCTGGAACCTCGCAATCTCTTGGTTTTCTTGTTCTCACAGCCTCAATCACTCCTTTATCTCATGTTTTCTTGCGGTTTTTGGTTAGGACTCCTTCCTTTGTCTAAAGATAACTCCATGGCTCTTCTTCTCCCTCCTCCACACACACGCAGGGGAGCGAGTGAGAGGGTGGTAAAGGATGATTCTCCCTCACTTCTCCCCACAGCCACATATTCATTTCTCCAGAGGGAGCTGGGTGCCAGCGTGGGCTCAGAAAACACAATCTAATGGAGCCATTAAAGAACTATTAACGCAGGGAGGTAATCTTTCACGACACGACATGTGCGAAAAGACGAAACCTGCTTGCAAACAACTTTATGATGACAAGAGCGCGCCATCATATCCGGACGGAGAGAATGAAATATGTAAAATAACAAATCTGGGGCAGAGATTTCATGATAGAAAAAGCAAACTATTGTTCAGAACAGCACAGAAAGAAAAGTGTACGCACTTTCATGCTAATAACAGAACAAAAGTACATACAAATACATATTTACTCTTAAAGGCAAAAGGAATTAAATTACGTCCTACTGCAACAGATCAGATCATCAGACAAAGCAATAATAATGCGCTACTGTATGACTTGGAGAAAACAATTAATATATTCATCATGATATTAATTTGTCCTAGCACAAAAACACATCTAACAAAACAGCATACCTTCTCATTATATGCTTGTACACAAGCCTGTCACACAAACATGCTTTAACATCACTATAAAATATGACAATAAACAGTGTGCTTTAAATAATGCTGGCAAATGTCATTTCACTGGTCATCC
Source organism: Sinocyclocheilus anophthalmus (assembly GCA_018155175.1). Taxonomy (NCBI): domain Eukaryota; kingdom Metazoa; phylum Chordata; class Actinopteri; order Cypriniformes; family Cyprinidae; genus Sinocyclocheilus; species Sinocyclocheilus anophthalmus. The sequence goes on along the minus strand of JADLZN010003660.1, from coordinate 53,972 downwards.
GTGCAGAGCACTTCAGCACTCTGTCCAGTAGGTGGTGACAGCAGGACCAGAGAGACAAATGTCTGACAAGAGGCCTTCCTAGCATAGTGTACTAAACATATGCTGTAGTACGCAGTCCTGGTTAAATAAAGTTGTACAAATAGTATAATTGCAATACAAGTCTCTGATGCTCACCAAAGCTGCATTTATTTGATCAAAAATGTAATAGTGAAAACACCAATATTGTGAAATATTATTACAATTTAAAATTACTTAAATACATTTTCAAATGTTTTTAATACATTTTCTTCAGTGTCACATGATCCTCCAGAATGCATTCTAATATGCTGATTTGCTGCTCAAGAAACATTTCTTATTATTAAAAAAGACAGTTGTGCTGCTTAATATACCGGTATAACAAAAATATAATAAGGATGCAGTACTTTAAATACTGTACTGTAAATTCCAGATAATATTTTAAACATGCAATCTTTTTTTACACTTTAAATGGGCCTTTACACATAAGAATGTATATAGGTGCCTTTATATGTTAGAAAGGGAGTTTCTCGCAAGGGGACCATCATATTTGGGGGTACCGTGGTACCAAAACGTTAGTACTGTACACTAGTAAGTGTGCACAGTAAGTCTCAACACCCTTTGACAAATGAGTTTCCATGACTTGTCCAGTCATTCATGATTAAGGGACTTTTAGTGCATGTAGTACAGCTTCAAAGACACTTACATTCTTTAGACATGCCCACTTCCAGGCACTTCTGCAGCCGGCAGTACTGGCAGCGGTTTCGGGTGACCTTGTTGATGATACAGCTCTTCTCTCTGTGGCAGGTGTACACCATGTTCTTCTGAATGCTCCTTCGGAAAAAGCCCTGAGGAGAAAAGCAAGCACAGAGGTTTACAATAGCTGGAAGGTTTACAAATGACACACACGCAAGCGAATTAACACCAGCCCCCAGAAGTCGACAAGACTGAGGAAGAACGGTTATATAAAGTCACTAATCATTCACCAGATATTCATATATTCACATAACGCATATCGTCACTATACACAAACATGTGAAAACCCGAATAAACAACCATGGCGTAGATACAGCTCTCTCTCACACACACATTATTTTTTGGCATAATGGCCGGCTGAGCTCGGTCTAGATTCGGCTGCATTATGGCTGCTGGGTATTATCTCCCAGTTCAAGTGCCCAGAGGTTCCTATTGGCTAATACCTAGCGGGGCTTAACCCACATAGACTCGAGCAAAGGGATGCAAATGAGAGATTCACATTATTCTCCTGATCTTAATTACTGCTTGGTCAGACTCTCGAGGGCAGAGAGTCAGTCCGAGGTCACAAACGGACACGGCAAAAGCTGGAAAGATGCAGCTGAAGCCACATACGGTCAGAGAGCAGATGCCAAACAGTGATTGCGTAGGCTTGTGGAAGGGATTTCAGCTGCTGTGCTGCAACCACGGCTCTCTGGCTGAGGATTAAACAGTGAAAGCTTCACTCGTGACTGCCGCTGGGCACGTGGGTATCAGCGGCGCTCTGCAGGATTCACTGACTGGGCTGAGCGGAAACACAGTATGTGGGTTCAATGCTTCAGTGTGAACACGTAATAGAAATAAGATCTGGAGTTACTCCATGTTGCAGATTTATACCTGACAAATTAGGTGAATACATTTTATAAAATCCACATTCACAGGTTATTAAAAGGGATAAATACAGAGCTGGGTAGATTACTTACAAATTGTGGTAAATTACTGATCACAGATTACATGATGAAAACTGTAATTAGTAGCGTAATCTAGGTTACTAATTTTAGGTAATGTATTCTGACTAGTTTAAGATAACTTTTATATAAACAAACTTGTTTTAAATTGACCATTAAATATACCATATTGATATTGAAAAAAGCAAAGAGAAAGAAAATGTATTCCTTGAAATATTTCCTTCTTTCCTGGCTTTGTGAATATAATCAAAGAAAAATGGTATGACACACAGTAGAATGTTTAGAAAGGAAAATTTAAAAGAGGGGGAAAAAAAAGAGGAATTAGGGAGAATCAATAAATTATGAATAGTTGTAATAATTATGAATAATTATGAAAATTTACTGACATTGTGTGAATAATATGTAATCAATAATAATTAACTGTAATCTGCATTTTAAAATGAAATGCCTTAATATATTAAAAAAACCTAATATACCCTACAAGTACTTAATTTTTGCAATCTGATTACACAATCTAGATTACATGTAATCAGTTACTGGATCTTTAGCAATTCTCAAAATTATTTGTTTTTCCTACTTTAAGTTGTAATGGCTAAATTCACTTGTAGTATTATGTATACTACAAGTGAATTTAGCCATTACAACTTAAAGTAGAAAAAACGAATAATTTTGAGAATTGCTAAAGATCGCTAAACATTAAATTCTTTATTAAATTGGTATTTTTAAAGACCAAATAAGTGTTCAATGGTGAAAAGGGTAATCTATATATAATAATAGGGGAAGAGTATGCACAATTAAATAACCAAAATGTACAAAAAAAACAAACAAAAAAACACTAACACTCACTGATAAGTGATACATTCTGCTATGATTGGTGCTATGTTGGTATGATTATCTAACTACACATGAACGGTATCTAAATGTGCATCCTAGTCATGCTACTGTTTTCAAAGCAAGCCTACAGTAAAAACATTGTCCCTCTCTGGTTTAGAAACAATAATCCCAAAGGCTTTTAGTGGAAAAGCCTTCAACATATCAGTCAGGCCACCCAGGGAAGCTTTTAGTATGCGTGTGCTTTTGACAGGTCTGTACAGTGGCTGCCATCTAAAAACACTCATGTCATTTCACTGAAAGCGTGTGTCCAAGGACATGTCCCGCATGCTGAAAGGACATGTTCCTCTCACACTCGGTCTCAGCTATGAAAAAGTAATAAAGGAAAAGGTGAGCATGGCAGATGCGTGACAGAACGTGTGCTCGCCTTGCCAAGCCGAAAATGGTTTTCTAATGCGCTGCCCAGAGGCCTGATCTCCCTACAGAGGAGCTCTCATTCATCGGGCATGTTTTATTCATGCCAGCTCTGATCTTCTGGAGGTCATTGTTGGAGGTCATTGTGGTAGATGCAGATGAAACGCTTCTTCCTGGACCAGTATCAGCAGGCCAGTCACTGCTGTAGACGCAATACATGAAGTTGCATGCTGCTTCTTGCACATTTCCTTTTCAGTGGGCAGCAATTTCACTTGCACGGTTTCAAAACTCGACCACTTGTATAATAAAATCAATACATTTAAATCGACTTTGCACAGACTTCATAAAAAAATTTAGCACAATTCAGCTGAAAATAAAGCATTAGCTCTACACTGCCTCACAAAATGTGTTTACATCAGTAGCCAAATATCCCATGAATCCTGAGCGAAGGTACAGCCGACAGCCGTCTCACCTGGAGAGCGGATTCATTGATAACAAACCCATGACAAAAGTCACACCAGTCCACAATCAAAAGGCCTCTTTTCCTCGTCCTGCTTCACTCGCTCTGCGCCGCTGTTGGCCAGGCCTGAAAGCCACAGGAATAAAGCTCAATATCATCACAAGGTGTGAAGAATGCTCTGGCAACAGAGGGGCAACTGGGTAATTCCACCGGATTAGGGGCTGCAGCAGTGGCCCATTGAGAGGAGGAAAGGGTAATGGCTGCTGAAAATTCAGCTTTGCCATAAGAATAAATTACATTTTAAAATAAATATAATAAAATATTTAAATAGAAAAGAGTTATTCAAAATTGTAAAAGTATTTCATTACATGCAACAGTATTATTTTCGATTACATAAATGCAGCATTTGTGAGCATAAGAGGCGTCTTTCAAAAACTTGAAACTATTTTAAATATTTCAGAATAAAGTATTTCAATTTAGTGAATAATGCATTTAATGTTTTAATCTAATTATTAAAGAAAACACTCAATTAAGAACAAATAAATTAAGATCAGTGAGTTGCTTTCACTTTTTATTGGCAATATCAACAATAATAGAGAGCGGCAGATCTAGGCAGCATTTACATGGCACAGATTCAATATTTTGAAATGGATCTAATTTTTTTGTCCCAGCTGTTTACATTTGCAAAACAACATAAAAGTCCCTTTACGAAAGTAATTTCACTCTGTGGCCATTTTTGAAATGCCTCTCGGGCATTCATGTGCAGCTCCTATCTCTTTGAACAGGGAAACCATAAATGTTGTTTCATATGATAAAATAGTGTTCAAAAAAGCTTATTTTCCAGTCTAGGTAAACCAACGTGCATATATATAGTCCTAAGCGCGCTTCTCAAAGCATCTAACAGCAGCTGCAGTGATACGATGACTTTATCAATTGCCGATTGGCTCTTTTATCGAGAAGGCGGGACTATTACACCACTATAAGCCACCGCTCATCAAACAGATGGTATTCGGAAAGCAAAATCGATTGGTACTTGATACAAGAAATCCTTGTTACTTTAATCAACCTTGATTAATAATAATTAAAACGTTTTATCCAGATTTAAATTAAGAATATAAAGTGTTGTCAGAGACATGGATACGAAAGCGTAGAAGCAGACATGGATGACGAGGTAGAGGACATAATGGATCTGTGGCTGATCTGTGATCCTAATCTCTCACTAGGCATCTCCTGACCTCTGTGAACCCTGGATTGACCCAGTCTTGACCTGCCAGGCAGATCCTGTGAGTGGAGTGCAGCAGAGGAGGGCAGGAAGGAAACGTTTTGAGGTCTGCTATGGCTCTCACTGGCAGGAGCGCTAAGCCTCTTTAGTGTCTCCACTAATCCTGGACGTGAGTACAAACCCCCAGGTACACTGAGACAACGGAGGAGCAGTCGTGTGTTTGTATTTGTATGAAACGTGCACTCTATTTCAAATGGATTTGGAGAGAAGAGACCATGAGATCAAAAATAAGGCCGTCTGTCTATTTAGCGTGACTAAGTGGTTGTGCGTATGATAGTTATTTGTGCTTAGTAGCCGTGAAGATTTAAACGAAGATTTAGACCAGCAGCCGTTACAAAACTTAGTGAGCTGCCTACCTAGGGAATATTTTAGATGCGCTTCAGATGTAAAGCTAGTCCCAAATGGTAAACAGCAAAAGTATGCAGCATGTCATCACATGGAGTGTACTTCGAAAGTATGTGTGTTTGGCTGCAAGCATACGACAAACATTTCACATCAAAATTGAAGTATACTTTGGGCTAAAGCGACCAGACGTGCAACTTCCTGGGGACACATTCTGCCCAGGATTTCTAAATTGCGTGGTTAAAATAACCAGGTGTTGGTTGTTTGCGCTGCACCGATCGATCTTTGTATGACATCAAAATATTGCGAGAGTTATAGAGCAGAGTAGACTGTTCCATTCTTTCGAATCGCTCTCGCGGTATTTTGATGTCATACAATGATTGATCAGCGCAGCGCAAACAACCAACACCTGGTTATTTTAGGCAATTTAGAAATCCTGGGCAGAACGTGTCACCAGGAAGTGGCTACTAGTGTGCTAGGCAGCAGTAAGCTCACTAGAGTTTGGAGCACAGCTAATGTACCAAAAACTCAAAAGGTTGATCGTTCTCACGCATAGCCACAGAAAACAAGACACAATGATTGAAAAAGACAGTAAGGAGGATTGTTGCAGAATTTCTTTTACAAACAACTAAAGTGACAGTGTTACATCTAATACTATTTCATTTAACCTGGTTAATCCAATTCTATTGATGGATCAGAGGACACTTGTTTAGTGTGGCTTACGTAGGATTTGGTGTTGCTGAATCATTGAGATTCATCAACTGTTTTTGAATCAAATCTAATTTTCAAATCGGTCCCTAATAAGTCAGTTTCAACCACCTTTGATAAAATTAGGGATGCACGATATTGGATTTTTGCCGATATCCGATATATAATTACTTTTAATTTTGGTTAGTTTTTAACAAGAACTTATTTGTTAGAATTAAATAAACCGTTTTTTTTAATAATGACAGTACATTGAAGATTTGAAAATAACAATACATAAACTATACATTAATCACTGCATTTTTCCCCCCGGAAAGATGCAGTGGTAACTTTAACATTTTATATTATGATTTAACATTTGTAAATGGTCTAAAGCAAAAGAGTTGTAAAAATTCTAAAAATATTTTAGAGATCATAATTTGTTTAAAAAATATAACATATTACACATTAATGTAATAATCAGTATATATAAAATTATTTAATTTAATGTCAAGTTTGTGATTTTTTTTTTGTTCATGCAAGCTATAGCTTCTGACCTTTAAATCAAAACATGCTCATGATTTTATAGCATCAATTACTGCTTTATTTAATCAGAAACACGGTCTAAATATTATTTTTGTATTTTGCTTTCATTCTATTAGAAGTAGGCCAACAGCGCCCCGTACGGAATTAAAACTCCTTACTGAGCGGGCTTTAGGATCCGGGGGAGGCTGCCGCTGCTGCACGTGCTGTTACTGTATACTCTATCACACACCGAACACGCGTCATTCAGTAAGTGCATTCTCAGTTTAAATGCAGCGATCCAAAACAGTGAATCTAATCACCATTCAGGAAAAACTTTGCTTCAAGAATGAGCCACAATGCTGATGTGATCTAATCACTAGCACACCCTGAGCACGTGACTTAATGTATTCCTCTTATCGGCAAGACATATCGGCATAATTTTTCATATCGGGCCGATGCCGATATTGACATTTAAAGCCATTATCGGCCAATTCCGATATTGGTCTGATAATATCGTGCATCCCTAGTTAAAATGGTTGCTACATGGATGGTTACCTTCCATGTTGACTACAACACAGCCAAAAAAACTGAAATGCAAAAAACGGACTTAAGAACATATAGCCCATATAGCCCAAATGCTGACTCCTCTCTTTGTTCATCTCAAAGCAGACAAGGCTGTAGAGGCGAGAGGAAGAGAGTGACGGGTGCTTTTTGAAGGGAAAGACGAGTGCAGATATATCCTCCCACCATTCAAAGGCAGCGAGAAAGGGAGAAGATAGCACATGCAAATTTAATGAAGTCATGTTTATTTCTCAGCGAGCAGCACCGTGTGTTCTCCACCCACGCTTCCCTGCGGCTGCGCTCCGATAAGGGGGCTTTGTAACTATCATAGTTCAACTCCAAACCCGTGTTTCTCTTTCTCAGGGAGACACAGTGTAGATCATACATTGTATACACTACCAGTCTTCAATTATTAAGTAGCACTGAAATAAAAGGCTAGAGTTCACCGCTGTGCCAATGGGGTCTCCCACCCCAGTAAACGTCAGTACAGGAGGCTGTCACCAGCGGCAGTGCTAGAAAACACCCATGGGATGACTAAAACCCAAAACATAATTTGCATAAAAGGATAACAAAAGTAGTAAGTGATATGTGTTTGTGTGTATGTGTGAATTTTGGAATTCACAATCTATTGGTACAATATTACTACCCGATTCATTTAGTGATAAATTGTAATAACTCAAACTACCACACTGTTTAATTTGCTGACTCCCTTTAATATCAATAAATAAATCGGATACAATGCCCAAATTCAGAGATTCACGTTTCAAAAGATAAAACCAGTGGCCCCAAAAAGTATTTGGATGCTTAATGGCTGAATGCCTTTGCATCAACAAAATATCAAAAACAAGTGTCACTTATTTTAAAGAAATACAGCCCAAAAAACCTTTAAGCTGCTTGAATTATAAAATAACAGACATACTTGACTATACATATGTAACTGACTGGCCCACAAAATGGCCATTAGTTAGTATATTTCTTTGCAAATACCACTATGATGTGACTAGTGACTACGTTTAAATGGACATCAGTAATCTAATTATTTACCTTATTCTGAATAAGGCAATATTATGATTAAGGTGTTTACATGAATTGCTTTTAGAATATTCCTTTCATGTTCCCGATTTACATGTTATAGTACATAGATCGATTAATGACACACGCCATTATATACCCACTTGATGCCATCCGAAGTCCCCTCCAGAATTTCACTTATAAACATATAGTTTGTCTTCGTTATGATGCCATATACAGTTTTGGGTGTTTCATTTTTAATTTTACGAAAGCTTCAAGTGCAGTTAATTATTTGTAATGCTATACGTGCAAACAGACGTCAGTGTTGTTGAAGCCATGCTCTTTTGTTTGCCGTCAAACGCTTGACCACTGCCGTGTGTATCCTGCCGCAAAATGCGGCGAAAAGTCCTACACGACGGTAAAAGTGTGATTAAGGAGTTTACTTGTCTATACTGCACTTCGATAATGCGACTAAAATAGGAATACTCCACATGTCTTGATTCAATTTGTTTACTTCGAGTATGACTTTAACTAGATTAAGGTAATCCAAAATCTGTTTACATAGATTCTTAAACAGAGAATTATCTTAATCGTGTTCAAATCGGAACATTTTTGTCCATGTAAACATACTGATTGTGTGACTAAAGCATTCAAAAACTTTGAGGCCTCAATCCTGCAAATTGGGACAGGATAGATTCTTACCTTGCACCCTTCACATGCACTAACTCCATAATGGTAGCCTGAGGACTTGTCCTGGCAGACGAAACAGGGCTTGTAGACCCGTGGTGGAGGAGGTGGAGAAGGTGGGCTTGGTACGATCTCCTCTGAGCTTGTGCTCTGGGTCTCCACAGCTACAAGAGAACAGAAACAGCCTTTAGTTTAACTCATTAACGCACCATAATTTCCTCATGAGGGTTACTAGGATCCTTTGAGAAAACTGCACTTGGTGTTTTATCAACAGTCTGCAGTAACCTTCAACATTCAAAAGATCCCTCCGCTCCCCAGGAAGGCTCAGCGAGGGAGTGCTTGTGCATCCTGATGAGCAGCTAAGGTCAAGCTTGTCAGGAGAGCGTCTCCATTCCTGGAGCGAGCAGACAGATAGGCTGGTGCCACGCTCTCCTTACACATTCGCTCTCGCTTTCCTCCCGGTTTCAGCTGCTACCGACTGGGACGAGTGCCAGCCTTAATTAATAAAGTCATGACAGTCAGCCGGGGTGTGGAGGGAGAAGCCGCACGCTGTGCTTGAGTGGAGGGGGCGCCCGAGCCGCACGGCACCGTCAAAGAGCTGCCATGACCGAGAGCTTATGAATCAACTGCCATTTAAACAGCACACCATGAGGGAAACCCACAATGTCCTCTCCACATGTCAAGGGCACAAAATGACAAGTACTCTGAATTTTGAATAGCTGAAATTCTCCACATCGCTGATGTTTCCCTGTATGAATATGCCCACATGTAAGTGACCGTCTGCATGGTGGCGATGATGGCACTGGTATATTTTCAAAACATTTATATACACAGACACATTCACTCCTAAACCCCCATGTGTCTCTCACCTGCTGCTATCCTCTCCTTTCCTGCTGTGTCTCTCACAAATGCCATGGTATGAAGAAAAATGAGAGATGAAGACAGGTTTCTAGTGAAGGAGAACATGCTATTATGTGTCAGTAATCTGAGTAATGCAGAGTCTCAGATATTGTTTCAATAACCCTAATAGATGTCGAAAATGATCAAATCGCAGCATTAAAGGGACAATTGACAAATTTAAATTGCGTCATTTACTCGCCCTCAAGCTGTTCCAAACTTCTGCTGAACGAACACAAAAGATGATATTTCGAAGAATGTGGGAAACCAAACAGTTGCTGGTAACTATGGAAGTCAATGAGGACCAGAAACAGTTTCATTTAACATTTTTCTGACCCGTTCTCTCTGACCCTTTATGAATTATATTTTTTTTGGCTACTGCAGCAGCGATCAATATTTTTGGTCCGTTTTTCTCAAATAAATAAATTGGTGCACCTGCCAAATGTGAATTCTGTCAGCATTTAGGAATGCACAAGCATATAGGCTACATTGTTCAAATGTTTGGAATTGGTGAGATTCAGTAATAGTGACAGCGTGAAATATTACAGTTTAAGCATTTTTTAAAAAATTTTTTAATGTGTAATTTATTCTTCTGATGGCAAAAACATTGTCAATTATCTTATCAATGTATCAAAAACAGTTGTGCTGCTTAATATTTTGAGGAAACCGATACTTAAGTTGAAAAAAGAACAACATTTACTTTGAAATAGAAAAATTTTGTAACAACGTAAAAGCTTTCAATGACACTTTTGATCAATTTAATTAAAAAAAAAAATCTTGTCATGTCTTTAAATAGAGTATCCAACACCAAATCTCTTCTGTTCAAGCAGTCAGTTATGGCTGTGTGGTAGAGACAGGCAGTGAGGGGTGCTTGTGTTGCTGTTTAAGGTTTGATATGATACCTGACTCACTTAGATCAGTGTCTGTGTTCAGAGAGACAATCTACCTACAGCATAGACTCACAACGCAAACACTGGGGCCGCCAAACAAATGCCTGAATGATGAGACAATGCCCTCTTTAAGCATAAGAACATTGGTGAAACATGTTAAACGGTGAGTTAGGTAGATCTCTCTCATCTTTGTCTATTATGAGCAGTCTAGTAGAAAACGAGGCCTCACCGTCATTACACTACACATGCATTGTTGCTGAGCCAGTGGGCAACCGTCTGCGTCTATTTCCTGAGTTCAGAAAAAGCACAGTCAAAGCTAAAAATACCCACCCTGGCACCAGCACAGAGTCAGATGAGGATGTCGAGTTCTTATCTCTTTCCACACACAGACAGCAAAGGTCCCCACAAACTCAAACACGATTCCCAGCGCATGACACAACCGACTTCAATGCAGTGTGCTGAGAGAGCTGCTTAACGGTTTTATTTAGCAAATGAGGAAAGAAAACGAGAAAAATCTCCAATAATGTGGGGAAACTACAAAAGAAAAACAGACCCATGAAGGGACAGTTATGAAGAATTACAAGCAATAATTTGGGAAATGCAGGATTTTCCCAAATATACAGAATACACTTTCTGACCGAAACATTTTGAGTCATTGACATTTCCAGTCAAACACGGAATAAAAATAAACGTTTTACAGAAATGACACTCAAAAAGCTATTTCTTGCCAATTTGAAATAAGAGATGAAGGAATGAGAGGGAGGAAATTTGGATGAATTTTCAAGGCCTGGGAGCTACAATTGTATTATTCCCTACAAGTTTCTAATAATTCCAGGTTTTTTAATGACTATGGTAACTAAAGGTCGACTGATATTGTTTTTTTTGATGGCAAATGCTGAGATCTTAGGGGTGGCAGATGACTGATATAAAGCTGACATATCACTATTTAACAGAGCCCGACCGATATGGTTTTTTTGGGGCCGATACCGATATTTGGGAGTAAAAAAAGGCAGATATCGATATATCGGGCGATATTCTTTGTGTATATTATAGTACAGTACCAGTCAAAAGTTTGGACACTTTCCCATTCGGGTGTCCAAACATTTGACTGGTACTATAAAAACTCATTCTTCTTCTATATATAGAATACAGTATATACATAAACAGAATATATATACGTAAACACATTTTTTGCAATGATCACTCAAATTTGGTGATCAAACACTTATGACGTGACAAAGATATGCAATGATGGAGGCAGGGCATTTAACAATTTAACAAACTTTATTCAAAATGAGTCTGACATCAGTGCACTGAACAGTAAAGTTGAAGTTTATTCAACTTGAATTCAATTTTATTCCGTTGAAGTTTATTTCACTTTGGAACATTCATTCATGGATTTGCGCTACTGTTCCCCCCCCCTTCACACAAGACGAAAGAAGTGTCAGTTTGACCATTTCCTGCTCTAAATAAATATAAATTCACGTCTTGCGCACTTTAATGCCCTTTGAATGTAACGTGTACGTTCCCTTGGAACTGGAATCATGGGGGAATTTCATGTGAAGTCCACTTCGCAGGGTACTTACGGTCGAATATGCCAACGCTTGAATGCTGCTGCCTGAATAAGAGACCTCCTTACTGAAGTGAAAGTGTTTGGCTGGTGTCACTATCTCGCGAACGTGCTGGCGGATCTCCACCAAATTTGGGGGATCCTTTCAGCTCGAGGAGCCCTCTCGAACGCCACCCTCCGCGCGTCGGTAGCCCCCCGGGATCGCTAGACCGGTCGGCGCCGGACCGCGAATTTAACCACTCGTAACTCTCGAACCCCGGGGGCTATCGACGCGGGGGTGGTCTCATTCGAAAGAGGGCCTCGAAGTACACTCTATACGTATTCGAGAAGGTTCCTTGAGCTGAAGGGATCCCCCGAATTTGGTGCAGATCTGCCGCGCCGGTACGGAGATATGGCCGTTCAAAGTTTCAGTGGTTTTCCATAGACTTAAGCTTTAAAGCATTTCATCCAGGTCGCCAGTAGCAAACAATGGAGAAACTAAGTAATCAAGTAAGACATGTCTCTGCTGGACAAACTAAGTAATTACATCATTTCAAGCATTTTATCTGCGTTATATGTTCTGTAAAAAAAAAATTTCATATCGGTGGCATATTTGCAGATACCGATATATCGGTGACAGGCTCATACCGGCCAAAAATATCGGCTAAACGATATATCGGTCGGGCTCTACTATTTAATATAAAAAGTAAATAACATACTGCAGTAAAATTACCTTTTTTAACATCACATTTACTAAAGAAATAATTTGAAAATGAATCAATGTGAAAAGATAACTTGATAAAACCGATTTATACTTTAGATACTGTTGTCAAAAAACTGCCGCTGTAACCCAAAAGGTCAAAAATATGTCACTTTGTCCTTTAATGCAAATGTTTTACCATACAAAAGGCAAAAGGCAGTAACAATGCTGTCAAACAATGTGTTCATTTAATTCATTTATATATAAATTTGCAACACAAAAAAAAGACCCCTTATTGGAAAAACATAAAACAAAATGTTATCTCAGCACGAAACATTTGCAGATGGTACTTTAGCTTGTATTTTTCACACAAAGAGAGAACAGGAAGTGAGAAAAACTACCGGCTGGCATCACACATCCTGCTCTCACGAACACGAAGCTTCAAGAAGGTGAGATTGTTTTTAGATGTCAAACAGTTGATTTCTCTCAAACAATTATTCTCACTGTTGCACTCGTTCCCTTTCACCAAATCTCGCTCGCTCTTTCTATGTCATTCGCTCGTTCCCTAGAGCGCCATCTGACCTCTTTTTGCTGTGCAACTCCAACATGAGTGGCACATTTTCCATAACAAGGACAGTGCTCAACACAGCTCCAGGACAACATCATGGGAACTGCTCTTCTGACAGCAGACACTGCAGCAATGGCCAAAATTACGCCTTCATCTACTTTCACCCATACCACAATGCCTCAAACTTCCTTTAAACTCCATCTGATCAATAATAAATAGCACGTATTAAAAATTGAACGGCTGAACTGAACAGAGAAATCCCTCGCTCTAAAATAAGCGAAAGTTTGAGGGTTAGAAGCTGCTTCCCTGAACCCGAATAACCGCAGAACTAGCAGCGCAAGCGGCTTCCTGTGAAGCTGTGATCAGGTGGCACGCTCTAATTACGCACTCTGTTGCATCTCTGGAGGAGAAGCGTCTTAGTCATGGCTCTTGAGTTGGCCTGTAGCTCTTGAAGGAACAACCTCGCTCTGAAATCAAGTTTAATTATGCCCAGAGGTTCGACCCAGGGTAACCTTACATTAACCGCTGCGAGGCTTTCGGAAACGGTTCAGTTTCACCACCTGCCCGAGACGCCCCTCGTGCACACAGAAGACATCAGTTACCGAGGTGTTCTTTAGCTGTTTGACATCACCGCATACTTCCACTCACTTCCAAAGCTGGCAGGCTGGTTAAATCTCACATTAAAACGGCCAACTCTCTGCTCCAAAACACAGTCGGCAGGCTACCTAGACTGCATCAAAATGTATGCAGTCTTCTAAAATACTTTGCTTTCAGTCAGCATTGCAATGCGGTTATCCTATATAAAAGAGGCAATCCCAAAAAGCATTGCAACTATGTAGGCAGCTTGCCAGGTTTTGGAGCACAGGTGTAGCCTTCAATGATCTTACTCATTCTTTTATCAGTTTGTGAGGGTTTGAAATCCCAACAGGGCAAAAATGTCACCTTAGCACAATCATTGGGACTTGATTTTTTTAAAGACAGACAGAAGTGATAACAGCATTACTGGTAGACTGCACAGGCAGCTGGCATTGACGTCCTGTCACAGCAAGAGAAGCAGATGAGAGGGGTAAAAGAAAGAAAGATGGTTCTTGTATCTCGGTTTCCCCCAGAGACCGTTAACTGAACTCAATGAACTGCCCTGCCCCCTGTCTATTAATGAAACAAGACAAATCATCACACACCGCAAATACACACTGTGCATAAACTTAGAAAATGTATTTATTAAACGTATACGAATACAAAAATATAAATGTACTCTAAAAACATACATCTATTACATTACATATATCTTACATACCACCACCACCACCAACAACAACACCTATACCAACAAGATGTCATACACCACCAACAAGTACTATATGTTCAACTGAACTGTACTGTATGCTTTATATGAACTTGTATAGATCATTTACATATATAATTATCTTAGGGTCAAAAATCACTTTAATTTGGGTTGTGGGCTGAAAGCAAAAAAAAATAAAAAAAAATTACATTTGCAACAACAAAAAAGTCACTTATATTTAGGGTTGGCCGTGATATACCGGTAAACACGATTAACCGGTATAGATTTGGCTATTGTTTTGTGTACGGTTTACATTGCTCAATAGTGCTTTGCTGTGCTACATGGTCACTAAAACTTGTTTTCATACATTTTTAAGCATTGTGGTTGAAAACCAAGTGATTTTAAACCATTGAAATTTAATTAGCTGAGAAAGAGAACTTATTTTGCTGTATGTGCGCACAGTTTTAGAGACTGTTTCTGAGTGCTGTCAGAGAGGTGCGCACACGTGAAGACCGTGCTCAAAGAGCGCGGTAGTACTGAACGAGTACTGAAGTTATTTTTGCCACTTTATGGGCTTTGAATGGTTAAATACACACACTTGTATTTGTCAAAATGCCCGTCTCACAATACAGCAACGCACTGAAAAGAAATAAATGTTTAACAGTATCTGATCCTGGTCAAGCTCTAAAAGTGATCATCATTCATGTTAATCAAACAACAAAAGAGAAACAAAAATAAAAAAAAATCACTCACTGCTCTCGACTAAATCACTTTTGTAACTTTAATAAGAAATACATTTAATTTACACAGTGAAGAATATGCATTGTTTTTATTAATTTGATTACTTCATACAATATACACAGCATTTCTTATTTGTTCAACTGTAGTTTTGTCCCATTGCTTGGTAAGTAGTTCTTATATTCTTTTTTATCGTGACTGTTTAACTTATCTTCGGTGAGCTTTTTTTATTTAGTATTATTTGTGATATTGACACTGTGACCAGAACTGGAAACTTTCTATGTAGCAACAATGTATATCATAAAGACAGATTTACGGAAAAAAACCATATTGTGCACATATCGTTACCGTGAAATAAAACGGCTCATATCGTGATATGATATTTTGGTCATATCACCCACGACACTTATATTCTATACATTTAATGCAATAATAAACAAATGTCAAATTAAAGGTAATTGTGTGCCAACTTTAGTTTGGTCCATCTCGGTGTTAGGTGCCTTCCTTCCCACTGTTTGCTTTGGTTCATAACATGAGATACTTGTTTTTAACTCTTTAATGCGTAACTATCACACCGTGTAAAATTAGAACGTTTCTGTGCGTCATTTGATACGTCATATTTACATAACTTAATCAGCGTTTTCACCCATATATGGCTTATTGTGGCTTTCAGACATTTAAATACACAAGTACTAGTAAAACAATATATTTATAGTTTGTAAAATACACACCGATGTCCATAGAAGTGGCAATAATAATCCATTCAATTATAATTTGACGACATGTTTTATTGATATCATATACACATTGTGTAGGTAACTTTAAAAGTTTAGTCTACTCTTCTCCCAGTTCACCAGCAACTTACTTTAATGTCTTTCGGGAGGAGAGAATGAATTTAAGTGTTGTAAATCCCACAGCTCAGATTCACCGCGAACTAACATGGCTGCACCCATCGCCCATTATAGATCAACTAACATGGTCATTATAAAGATGTTTACACTACCAAATACATTTACTTGCACATTTTCAGAATTGGAATATCAGATATTTCATAATATAATGAACACATTTGTGAATATTTTGAATAAAACTAATAAAAGCGATGTATGTGTCATACAGCGCTATTGAGGCTGCGTTGGGTCACGTGACAAACATGCCACGTCTTCATAGAGAGAGTAAAGCGATACGTTCTAAAATAAAAAATATATATATAAATAAAAAAAAAACTCACGCTGGGGGCTCAGATAGTATATTTTAAACTCACGTGCGAAAAGGTTAAGTTTACAAAAACATAAAATAATGGCAAACTACAGGTATTTAAAAACTGCTATACAAATAAAATAAAATAAAATAAACTGAAAATCAATATAAATTACACTTAATTTGCCACACGGATATGCATTTCACTTCTACGTACAATACTGGCGTTTTTCGACATTTCACAGGACATGTCAAAACGGGGCTACAGTCAGCATTACTTGTGAGCTCTCTGCAGTAGACACCACATATAGGGAGACAATTATGTTACTTGCACATGGAGTGAGAAAAATATTATGGTGTTAAAGTCTTTGAGCGTGTGGGTGTGTGTCTAAGTGAGAAAAATACAGGAAAGATTGGGAGTTATGTGTGAGAGAGCTAGAAAGATAGAGAGTGCGTGAGAGAGAGAAGGAGAGGAAAAATAGGGCAGACCATGAAAGGAAAACGCTGCATACCTCTCAGCGTTGGCGGTAGCTCTCTGGGGGAAAGCGGATCTTGGTACAACTATTAAGCCTCCCTATACTTACCCGACACACACTCAATAAAAAATGAGTCCCATTTCTTTGTGTTATTCAAAGTTAACCCAGTGAGCGGGGGAGAGGGAGATGGATACAAATGAATCAAGGCCTCATCATTACCAACACCATTATGGTAATGGCCCAGTGCTGCTGGGCACAGAGAGACTGAGACGCTGGAGAAAAACGAGGGAGTGTGCAGGATGAAAAGCACACACACTCATGTGAGACTACGATGCAGGTCACTTTGCACCAGAGTGCCGGTGAGTCACAGGCCTGGATCAGTAGCTCAGTCTGGTGACTCATCTTTTTAAGGCCCACCTCTTCACCCCTATTGGTCAATGACACGACAGACGGCTTTTCCCCCCAATAGTCACCTTTTTTTAGTTAGGGAAGTGGTGAAATTGTTTACTCATAGCCCTTGTGCTGGTATTCAGTCTCCCAGGCCTTTATACACGCAACAGAAGATAGAAATGTGTATGTATATTTGAAATAATCAAACACAGTCCACTTCATAAATACATCAAGACAAAGAGATGAATTTACAACAACATTGTTTATCTGCAAACAGCTCAGTTGTCAAGAACTTGATTCAGAGGAGTTGCACTGAAGGTCTGAGTGATTCAGAGAAGCGTCTAGCGCAGCACAAATGGTTCAGGTCAAATTCCATCTTGCAACACCGTAATAACTTCAGCTGCAAATGTCTTAAGGGAAACGCAGATGTCCACTCGCACTTCTGAACAGGGTCGCTACTAAGCAGCTCCCAGATGCTAGACTGTAAGCAAAGATCTCATGCTCTGATTCATGAGTCATTATTTACACAGCACACAATAGGTCATGAGAACAGCATTTGCCCACAAACCAGTACTGTTGTTCGAGTAATAAAGTCCTCTGTAATCTTTACTGTATAAAATGGCTTTTATGGAGCTTTCAGACCACTCAAGAGAGCAATTCAAACTTCACTCAACTCAAACACATGCTCCTTGTGTGGCGTTCAGTCATCTGGTGAATGGACTGAATGGTATGGTGAGGCGGCACTGTATCTATTGTTCATTTCCAATTCAATTAATCACAGGTACTTTGAAAACATCTGCAGTGCCAGATGTGTGATGCATGAAGATCACAAGACCATACGTGTGCAGTAAGGAACTATCATTTGTGGTGCTTCACGTTTGTGGTCTGATAAAAAAAAAAAGAAAGTGCAAACTGGACAATAATAGGTATAATGTGAGCACTTTACACCGACTTTGATTTGAAATATGTCAACTTTAACAAAGACATGAAATTTCATACCTCAAGTCAACAGAACGGTCACTTGCTCTGTTTGGTCACAAATGCATCACGATGTCTCGCTTTCACCGACCATATTCATGTGTCTTTATAGGTCTTGCAAACTTTGGTTTTCTATGAGCACGGTCTTCACAATCTAATTAAAGCATGTTTATATATTTATCGCTGTCCTTCCCATAGCTATAATTTCATTACAGCTGTATAAGTAAAAAACAAAAAAACTATGGAAACCTATTAATTATTTGTTGCTTAGAAAATGCATACTAACACAGAAACACGTTGCTAAAAATAACATGTATTTTTTTGTGGTAGGGCCATTGGCAGTGGAAATACAAATCTGTACTACTATCCCAACTGGGCCAAAAAACAAACAAACAAAAACATTACAACTGTGTCCTGGATTTGTATATATTTCCAAAATAGTGACCTCACTGTAAATGTATAAAAGTAACAAACGTACACAAATTGCATGTCCCGTTTAAGTTAGATTTGACAAAACAGAGCAATTTAACATCCGTTGCCCCGTATAATCATTCATTTTGACGGCACAGATGTAACACATAATCAGTGACAGCCTCAGTCCTGCATGTATAAATACCAGGCCAAACAGCAGCGAACGGCTGATTTGAGTTCCAGCACTGCTAGCGAGCCCACGGTGGCACGTAACAGCACAGAGAAGCAGTGCCCTTTCATCACGGCAGCCAAACTCAGCAGGGTGAAGCGCTAACACTTGCCAGGGCTCTTTGTGGTCAAAACCAAGAGGTAGCAATTTTCCAATTAAGCCCCATTTTTATGGGTTCCTTGGACAGCAGTGGGAAAAGGAAAGTCCTGAAAGCAAACAAATAAGTGTGGTGTAGCACGTGGAGACAAAATTAGCATTTCCCAAAGAGCCTTATTACAGCTGCATCTCAAGACGCGGGACTGCCTTCTTCCTAAACCAGGCAAATAAAACACAAAGACAGGCAAAGAGGGAAGGGATTTAATTAGATCAAGGCCAGTAATGAGATTAGCTTTTCGTTAAAATCTTCGAGGGCGGAGTTATGTGCGGGATCCCTGTTCAAAACTGTACAGGAATCAGGATATTAAAGGCTTATGCTTTGCCTCTAAATAGCTCGCTTAGAGTTGGCCCTCCAAATACCGATCCAGTTATGTCCCACCGCACCCTGCGCATCTCAACCGGCCTGTCACGCGAGCCCTAAAGCCCGGAGAATGGTTTATACTATGACAGGCGTGCTTAGCATATTGTGCACTTTACAAAAGGGCCTAGCGAAGGGGGCCGGCTCAGTCATAGCTGAGGGAACCCCTGATCTGCCACTAATAGCCGCTGACCTACATTCATCCGCAACAGCCCATGCCTCGGTGAATGCGTAGAGAGGGACTCCAAATAAAAGAGGGGCTGTGAGACTGTTAGCGCTAGTTAAGGACTTTTCTTACACAGCCTATAAAGCCAACAGCCTTTTGAACCTTGGCAAAGCCTGAGCTACGTCAGAGAAAGAGAGCAAAATATGCACAGACAAAAACAGAAGGATGGAAATAAGCAATGAGTTTTATTACCATAACTATATCATTATAGCTGTATACGCTCAAAAAAAACTTACGGAAACCTATAAATTAGGGCTGTGATATGTTTAAAAAAAAAAATAAATAAATAAAAAAATCAATTAATTTCAAATCGTTATGATCTTTGAAGTTTAAATGCAGAGTTTTGCTCCCAAGTGAAAATTTTAGAAATTAGGCCATTAATTGTGGTTTTAAACTACTCTTTATGGTCAGAACATGAACTTTTTGAATTCTTTACACTTTTCCAGTCTTTTTTTCTTAAAATAAATCTCAACAATAAATAGATAAATGGCAGTGTTTGAACAATGAAATTATCGTAGGTCTGCAAAGTTTGGCAAAAAATGATCAAGATAACTAAGACAATAATTGTACAATTGTAATATTTCACTGTAAAATAAAACAAGCGTTAAATTAATTTACAGCACAACTGTAAAAATAATATATATTTATGGGCTTTTAATTTCTTGTATTGGTCAAAAGTTTAAAGGGGTCATATGATGGCGGTTTCAATTTTTCCTTTCTCTTTGGAGAGTGCTCTTGGTGCATAAAGAAGATCTGCAAATTTGCAAAGACTAAAGTCTCAAAACCAAAGAGATACTCTTCATAAAAGTTAAGTCAGTCACACCTACCTAAAACGGCTCGTTCTAACACGCCCCCACATGTCTACGTCACGATTTGGGAAGATTTACATAACGCCGCCCAATGTTCACGCAAAGAAAGAAGACGTAAATTTTATTCTCGCTGTAGTATTGCTGCCATCGCCGCCGTGTCGTGAAGACGCTGTGTTTTTTGTTGTGAAAGTGAAACTACTTTGTTGGCCTTCCAAAAGAGGACGATATCTGCTTCCTCATTCCTGGAGCTGATCCGTGCTGGTGCTGAGGAAATACTACAACGTTGCGCTGTCGATCGCCGGATCGGCTTCCACCGTGGAAGAAGCGGAGTCCAGCCCAGGGTCGTCACATGTGGTTGGCGCAGGCATCACAATATGGTAAGGGACGTAACATTACCGTCACATGCTTGAGGAATTCGGCCAACCACAACGCACTTTATAGCTGGCCAATCAGAGCACACCTTGCTTTTTCAGACCGATGAGCTTTGGAAAAATCGACGCGTTTCATAGAGAGAAGAAACAATCATGTACAGTATGTGGAACGTGTGTTTTTTGAACATAAACCGCATAAAACACATTTCATACACAACTACACACATAATGTTATTTTCTAGCAGCATCAATGGACCCATTTAAGTGCCCATATTATGGGTATGAAAGGTTCATATTTAGGTTTTAGGGAAGTCCCAACAACAGGTTGACATGTGCAATGGTTTTTTTCAAAAAACACATCATTGCTTATTTGGATTTATTTTTTCTTTTTGTTCAACGACTCACCAAAACCAGTTTGCTCACGGATTAATTTTTCCAAAAACCACCTTTAGGGTGAAGTGCCGGTGATTGGTCTGAGATCCAGTTTTGTGGAATGGTCTACTGCGTGCAGCGCATGTATAACAGAACAACCATCACCATACTTAGCCCACACTCAGTGGTAAAACCCCAAACAGCCATGGATATGGCATTAGCCCAAGCAAGAAAGAAACGTATGAAAAAAGCACCGCGTTTGTACACCAACGTATTGCTCTTTCTTTAATCAGAACTCAAAGTAATAATAACAACAAAATCACTATCATTGCCCATCTAGGGACAATTGCGAGTCGCGTAACAGATATTGCGTTAGCCAGTTAGGCGGAGCAAACAACACACACAAACTTAAATAGTATTGGCATTTACAAATGGTCAAGAAGGGCTATGTCTAAAAAACTTTTCTCCTCCAACTTCAATTATACCTAGTTGTTTTGCCTTTTTGTGTGTTGGACCCCTCCTTGCCGGTTCTCTTTGTAAACACTGGGTCGGTGCTTCTGCAGAGATGTAGGATGATTTTGAAGTTAGAGGAGAAAATGAGTTGGGAGTTTTTCGACATGCCCTAACTGTATCTTAACGGATTTACCCTATCCACAGGAGTCCGCTACAGTGTCTCAGGGAGGGGGGTTCAAGTTTTCCCGGGTCTGCACATGCAACAAGTGGGCGGGGATAAATATGCAAATGTTTCATGTTGACGTCAACATGAAAACCGATACGATTCATTTAAAAACGAATGTGTATGACTCTGAGGCGAATTCTTTCTTTTTGAAAGACAAATTATACCCGGTTGCACTTTAGATTTAAACTTTGCAGGATGTTTTTCATCACTTAGAGCTGTTGTTACACACTGCAGCAGGTAATGTTCAAAATCCATAAGAGGGGCACTTTAAACCAACCCTGTTGGAGGAAAACCACAGGGAGCCCTTAAACCGGATCATGAACAGCTTGCTTGTAAAAGAATACAGTACCACACTTCACTCTGAAAGTGCGATTTGATAGTCACACTAATTTCAGTTTTATTTTGAATAACTGTAAAGGCCTAACTGCTCTGTTCATGAGATGGAGAGACGAGAGCGAGAGAGGGGAGGGGGGGGGGGGGGGGGTGGGGGGGGGGAGAAAGCAAAGCAGCGGTACACTCTTAAAAATAACGGTGCTTCACGATGCCATAGAAGAACCTTTTTCTCTAAATGGTTCCATAAAGAACCTTTAAAACCTGAAGAACCTTTCTGTTTCACAAAAACTTCTTTGTGGCGAAAGAAGGTTCTTCATATTACAAAAGAAGAAAGAGATGGTTCTTTAAAGAACCTTTGACTGAATGGTTCTTTGTGGAACCAATAATGGTTCTTCTATGGCATCGCTGTGAAGAACCTTTTGAAGCACCTTTATTTTTAAGAGTGTAAAGGAAATCAAAATAGGTAAAATGTAAGACTGCTGAATTGCTGTTCGACCCTACAAATGGCCCTTCATATGTCAAAAACATCTCACAGAGGAGGATAAAATGCTTGATGTGCATCACTATGTAACACACCCGTCTCTCTGGTCTTTATCCAGTGACAGCTGTTTTAATTAGTGTTAAAGAATGAATACTAAGAGGCAGCTTTAACACTTCTTGACGTTTTGTCTTTTTTTAAAACTTACGAGGCAAAGGCCATCAGACACTAGGAGTTATTTCTCCCATCAGTAATATGAAGATAATCACAGGACGAGTAGAGTAGTCGTTCCCACAACTCTATTAACTGTACGCGCCTCATTAAGCCACTATATTCATTTTCGGCGTCCTACAGAATTCATTCTGATAATTAACAATATAGCGAGTGAGGAAAACGCAAGCTCCGCAGGACAAAGCAGTCCATTTCGCACCCTCGCCGGAGGAATATTTCAGCCACAACGGTGTTTAACACACTTCTGACTCTTGAGATCTCACTAGGTGGAAAAAAATTAAATGACAGAATGGAGCTGCGCACACAAAGCCATTATTTCATCTCACAGTCACATTAGGGAAGTCGAGACGTGATCCATAAAACAAAATTCCAAGGCATGAATCACGCTGTTATGTGAAACTAAGCAAAAAGTGAAAGGCCATCTGGGACATTCAGGACTAGACAAAAAAAAAAATCTGCTGGACATTATAGACATGCTGATTTCGTTCCTTTTAACCTTCCCCAGCCAAGTGGTCCCTCTGAGGCACTGCCCAACCCCTTCTCAACGGGCCCAATGCCAGAGCAGGTTTCAGCCCCCAGGCCTCCCTTATTTTTATTGCCTGTGTTTATAGCTGGTCTTGGTTTCTCTTTCTGCCCTCTTTTGCTTGACATTTTACGGCGTGCAATATAAGAGACACCCTCCACCCCCCACTGTCTGAGTTTTTAAGTACCTCGTCCACAAATTCTTTTTTCTGCACCGAAATCCGGCCCTCAGGAATTCACTTGATGTCACTGGCCATCAGGAAACACCACAATGGGTCAAGCACAGTTTTTGAAATGGATTGCACACAGCTGGATGACATTCATCTCCTACAACTTAACTTTGGTGCTTATCGCTCGTTTCCATGCATATCAACTGCTGCGGTTGCGATGCCGCAATAGTGCTCAAATCGAGTTCCGATACTCTTTTTGGACTGTTGCTAGTGCGTTTGGAAATAAAACAGATGTATGGTTATCCATCTGTAATCAAGTTAATCGCTCGAGTCGAAGAGCATCTGAAGCACGGCAGCATGGCTTAGGCAAGCTTTAGCCTTGGCCCAAAATCTGTCAACGTGTTTGGGCACGGCGCCCTCCAAATCCGCCTTAGCGCTACATAAATAAAGCTGTCCACTCCAACCCTCCTCCCTAAACTACATTGAGTCCACAATAAAACAAAAAATAAGATACATCTCGAGTTTATACGATATAATCGATATACTTTTATAAGCGATATGGTATGACGCAATAGAATTGACAGACAGTAGTTTGATACAAGCACATCTGAAAAATAGCGGAAGAGGCAGAGTGAGTTGCTGTGGGTAAAGTGCGTAATCCAATTTGTCCTAAACATAAGACATGCTTTATATTAAGGGCTTTAAATTCACTTGCAAGATATAGTTCACATGTACAGTGGGTACGGAAAGTATTCAGACCCCCTTAAATTTTTCACTCTTTGTTATATTGCAGCCATTTGCTAAAATCAAAAAGTAAATTTTTTTTTCTCATTAATGCACACACAGCACCCCATATTGACAGAAAAAAACAAACAGATGTTTGACATTTTTGCAGATTTATTAAAAATTTAAAACTGAAATATCACATGGTCCTAATTATTCAGACCCTTTGCTGTGACACTCATATATTTAACTCAGGTACTGTCCATTTCTTCTGATCATCCTTGAGATGGTTCTACACCTTCATTTGAGTCCAGCTGTGATTGATTATACAGATTGGACTTGATTAGTAAAGCCACACACCTGTCTAAATAAGACCTTACAGCTCACAGTGCATATCAGAGAAAATGAGAATCATGAGGTCAAAGGAAATGCCTGAAGACCTCAGAGACAGAATTGTGACAAGGCACAGATCTAGCCAAGGTTACAAAATCATTTCTGCTGCACTTAAGGTTCCTAAGAGCACAGTGGCCTCCATAATCCTTAAATGGAAGACGTTTGGGACGACCAGAACCCCAAAAGAACTATATATATATTCTTGTATATTTTCTTCATTCGATCAGATAAGATTTTAAGCTGTCATATACGGTCATGTTACAACGTGCCCCTCAGATGATACAATGTGTTCCACCTACGGGGCATGTTGTCCCATTTCACTTCCATTTTTTGAGGGTAATAAAGAAAAATGTATACACTGTAATTATAAAACAAAGCGACATATTTGTACTAGACAAGTGTAAAATTAACGTGGATAAAAATATATATATATTCTGAACCCCATGTGGATTTACACAAACTGAGAAAGTCAAAAAGTGTTACTTTGTGCCCCGCTCTCCCTTACCTCTGTAAATAAATACAATATAAATTCACGTCTCGCGCACTTTAATGCCCTTTGAATGTAATGTGTATGTTCCCTTGGAACTAGAATCATGGCAGAATTTCATGAGAAGTCCACTTCGCAGGGCACTTACGGTCGAATAAGACAACGCGTGAATGCTGCTGAGACCTCCTTACTGAAGGGTAAGTGTTGACTAGAGTCACTATCTCGTGAACGCGCCGGCGGATCTCCACCAAATTCGGGGGATCCCTTCAGCTCGAGGAGCCCTCTCGAACGCCACCCTCCGCGCGTCGGTAGCCCCCCGGGATAGCTAGATCGGTCGGCGCCGGACCGCGAATTTAACCACCAGTAACTCCCGAACCCTGGGGGTGATCTCATTCGAAAGAGGGCCTCAAGACGTACACTCGATTTGCGTTCGAGAGGGTTCCTTGAGCTGAAGAGATCCCCCGAATTTGGTGCGGATTCGCCGTGCCGTTACGGAGATATGGCCGTTCAAAGTTTCAATGGTTTTCCATAGACTTAAGCTTTAAAGCGTTTCATCCAGGTCGCCAGTAGCAAACAATGGAGTGCGCTCTGCTGGACAAACTAAGTAATTACACCATTTTAAGCATTTTATCTGCATTATATGTTCTGTAAAAAAAAATTTCATATCGGCGGCATATTCACAGATACCGATATATCGCGACCGGCTCATATCGGCAAAACGATATATTGGTCGGGCTCTAATTACGAATATTGAATTAAAGCAGAAACACTGAGAAATCGTTAACCTTGTCCTCACAAACATTCTCATGCACAGGTTCGCTCACAGATTCTGGCGCCATAAAGAAATGCAGCATAACCTGATAGCACATGACTAAGAGAAGAGCTAATGTATGAAATGTGCTTGTGGTCTACAGCACATGGCGGCACTTTAAAGCAAGCAACAGCCATTACAGCTGGAGGGTTGCACATCTGATTTGGAAGGGCGCCATGTGTTGCAAAATCCTGCCCTTTGGCCCTGTGCAGGTACAAACCTCACTGTTCTCCCCTGCCATGATTACAGAGCAGCTCTGCTAATGTTCAGCCTTCGGGTAAAAGTCGTCTCTGATCTGAAATTTTAAGACACCAGACGAGTGATGTTTAGAGTGTCGTATACTAAACATGCACATCTGACTATTAACCCGTCAAGGATCATTCTTTGGCAGTAAACTAATATAGATCCCCTCTGTCATTCATGATACATTTACCACTTCATCAGAGCTGAAAACTTGACATTCTGGAGTGAATCTAAGAGATGGTTCAGTTTTCCTACTCCATATTATTTTGTCTAAATAAAAATAAAACACTAAAAATTGTAGTCATTACAACATCATAATGTACATTATGACAAATGGATATTTAGAGAAAATCTGACATTTAGAGATTTGCAAAGGATTGCATTTAACAGTGTTATAAGTGTTTAGGATTAGCTTAATGCAAGCATTTTAAAAAGGTAAAAATAAGTGTCTTATATGGACAGATATGTATCCAATATGGATTAATAATTGTACAAAAAATTAAACAAAACAAATAAATCAAATATATAGTATGTAAATCATAAAATATTCAAATATATTGGACATCCGTAACTGAAACAACAAAAACAAACCCACGTTACATGACTACCGGGCTTTCATTTGGGTTCTCTTACAGTCATTGTTTTAGGCACCAAACATGCACATGAAAACATAAATGCATGCATTTTAACTGTGCTATCCAGAGTCCGGGCCACAGCCATTCACGGTACACCACCAGCTGGTTACATTTGTGTATGCCTCAGCCTCCCCCCACAGTCCACATGGCACAGATGTGGGGTGTGTGTGTGTGTCTGTGGATCCGCTTGGATGTGTGCTGCCAGAGCGCCGGCAGGCCCAGTATCTATTGCAAGTCCTGCTCTGTATTTAAGGCTAAAATAAATAAACACTCGGTCAGCCAGCCAAACCCACCGCAACACAAGTGCCACTCGTGCCAACAAGAGCCGCTGGCAAAATGCAAACTAGCAGCTCTCCCATTCTGTGTTCAGCAGCAGACCTGCCACGCTGTCTGGAGTTCAGGCAAACCCCGGTCCTTAGTAAGCCTTGGTTAACCAACGGACCAGGGCACTTATTCTTTCCCTCTCAAACTCTACTAATTCTGCCCTTATTCTACAGGAATCCCTTTTTCCCCTCCCACTTTCCATCCCCTCCCAGCTGCAACCGGGCCGAGCTATTGCTCCCACCGGCACGGCACTGTTCATGGGAAACAATAAAACGCCACATGCGTTTCCTTAGTTAGGGCTTCCACACTGCAGCTCCGTGTGAGACTCATCAAGCCATCGATGAAACACCACAGAAGCTTCACTGACTTGATCTTCATTGGAATTTTAGGCAAATTAGGGATGCAATAACAAGCTAATAATCATTTTTGTGTTATGCGTGATATTGATTCTATGTAATTTTGTCTAAAATAACAAATGAAACCATTATATGGCAAAGGTCATCTAAATGCAGAGAAAAGGAAATGAGCATCCAAAATATACAATGTCAACTGATAGCAATTTATAATGGGAATTATATCATGCTTCCAATATATCATGTCTCCCTAATGCAGATTTTGGGATAAATTAAAAATAAAGCTGAATGGACACAAAGAAAAATTAGGCTAGATGTTGATAACATTTCCAAAATGTGCATTTAAAGATGTGGTATATGACCGCTTGAGGTGGATAAATTGTATAGACGCCCATCAAAGTCCTTTGACCTTTAGAAGATCTGAGTCACATGACTTAATGCAGAGAAGAAAACAAAACCTGCTCTGGTTGTTTTGAATTGCCAAAGCCAAAAATATTTACCCCTACATCTCAAAACTCTCTGATACTGTGCCAACCCCTGACATAAGGCATTTCTCACCAACTACTAGAGTATTCTGTAAACTTATTACTTTTAAAGAGCCACTTTGAAGTTTCCCAGAAGTGTGTGGAATGGAAATGCTGCTTTATTAGCTTTTTATTAACAGTTTTTGCAATATTTAGATTTTTCCATTTAAGCCAAATTCACAGCTTGGATAGAAATATTGCTACTGTGATACTATAAGTGAAACATAAGTGATGATACTAGAGAGACCCGATGCATTTCCGGGCCGATCCGATTTTTTTGTTAGTGTGATCTGCAGATACCGATTTTTGCCGATTCCAATTTTCTTTCTAAGAACTATAATTGACAGCATATACAAACAAAAATCTATGCACATTTCAATTAAATTTTTTTTACATAAAATAAATTAAACATTACAATTCCCCCCATTCTGGACTAAGTTACAGATTTTCTCTCACTTAAACAACTCTCAAAATAAAGTGCTCTGTGACCGGAAAGAGGACGAAATAGTTAACTTTAATGTTTTTATTAATGTTTTACATATTTTTTAAAACATACAAATAAATGTTGAAAAAATGCAGTGATAGTTTTAAATATGACTAAACCACCAGTAGGTGGCAGCAAATGTCTGTTTTAATGAGCGAGTCATTTATTCATTCATTCAAACGGCTGATTTATTCAGTAGCGAGGCAAGTGACTGTCCTTATGAATGGGCCACTGAATCATTGACTCACTCGATTCGTTCAAAAAAGTGGATTCATTCAGTAATGAAACATCTTGTGTGTTGCTCAGAGATGCACAACAGTTCTGCTGTGGCTTTGATCTGAACTATTTTTGGTCAGCGAAATTGAGCAAAAACAGTCAATATTTTGTCTAAAATCTAAGTCACTTTCTTTATTTGTTTGTTGTCTATTGAATTACTATTGTAAAAAATCAGTGTCACATTGCAGTCGTGATGATATTGATATCCGAGGAAACATCTTACCTAAATCATATTTTGTAAATATCTTTTTTTCTACCGCAGTATGCATCTATAAATTTCTGAGTTACTGTGTGTGTGCTGTCTCTCTCACACACTCACGGCTGTGCAAGCCTCATCTGGCACGACAAATACAATATCAGCCGCCGTTTACACTGAATGCAATTAAAATTAGAATCATTCTCACGCGAAACGACATGTTTATACACGTGACAGTGAGTGTGCGCCTGGCTGTGACGTCATTGCCGGCCACGCTGGCAATAAAAGGATCGGCAAGACTTGAGACTGAGCCGGTCATTTGAAAAATCGGCCGATTCCGATCACTGGCCTGTCAATCAGTGCATCTCTAGATGATACATCAACGAGATGCACAATCCAAGCATGCCCTTCAACAATGCATGTTCACAAGAGATCAAGCTCTCTGTTAAAACAAGAGCTACACTGGAATGTCACGAGGAGGCTTGTGAATAGAAAGTTAACAGTCTTTTAGTGGGGGAGGAACAGCAGAGAGATCCGACCGCCTGCTTTCATTCTGCTGGGTCCCAGGCAGCCTTCAGAATGATGGAGAGCTTTTCAAACACACCGTGATGGATGCCTCCCTGAGACACGGAGCGCCAGAGCCTCTCACTCCTCGCCGAGGTAGCAGGGCTTTGAGGTCAGGGAGGTGGAGGGCCTAATCCGCTCCTGATGGCCGTGAAGGTGCTCATGTTTGAAGGCCACTAAGAACCAATCACATGGCACGCTTCAGAAGAACGCAAGACAATACACAGACAGAAGTAGCAGAAAAACGCAACACTACAGCATACTTCACTTTGAGTGTCACTTAAAGGAACACACTCTGCAAACATCCATTATTCAAAGTCTCACGATCTTATGCAAGACTCAGAATGTGGTCATTAAAAGCTGCTGCCTGGCTTTAATTATTTTGAACATTATCTGAAAGAGCAAAGCAATTAATTGCACTTCAGTCAATGGCCCTTGAGGGTCTTTCGAGCTCTTTGTGATTTACTCTGCAAAGTGGAAACTATGGTGGGTTAAAAAACCACTGAAAGTCACTTTTGCAGAAATATGGAGTAATACAAAATATCTTCTCGGACTAAAAGCACAACTCTCATACAGGGAGAAAAGGAGACAATTGGACACTAGCCTATATTCCACCCTAACATGCCACTTATACAAAAACAACTTTACAGGAGATCCTAGGACCGTCACTTATTTCTACATGACTTCATTTAGATCTCGTCTCCTCAAAGCTCTGGGGTCGAGCTGCACCACCGAGTCTCCTTGCTCTATGTGCCCTTTTCAAGAACCATAAATACTTTGGCTGCTAGGACTGTTCTCCATAAGAAAAGGATGCTGAGCTGCAGAACAAATCATCCCTCAAACAGGCTTACACAAGATTAGCAATGTTGACATGCCCCAACAATCACTGGAGACCATGTTTCCAGATAGACTCTGGCCCCCTGAAATGTCACGCTCGAGTTGCAAACACATACCATACACTGTGATAAGACATCGTCGTTGTCTAGTGTCCGTGTACAAGATGTACTATTGCAAGCAGTCCCTAGTTCATCTGAAAAAATATATTTTCCATTATGCTCTAAAGATTTAATAGCCATTATATATAATTGCTATTATTCAATAATACTTGATATTTAAAATACTCAAACCAGGTTAATTTCCAAGTATCATGCTTGGTAAGAACTAACGAGAAGGAGTGGAATCCTGGAGCTATCGCGACCTTCAGAAAATATATATTTGTTTCTTCTTGAATAATTATTAATCAAAGTTACATTTATGCATGTTAGAAAATAAGTTTAATATGCCTATTGCATGAATATACCTATTGCATCTGACCTCTGATCACTTGGCACCAAAATAATCATTCGAAGATATGCTTCAAGTTTTACGTCCATGTGGAGATTTTCTAAGTTCATCTAGGTTTTATATCAATTAAAATCTTCCTGACCTATGCATTGACGCAATTAGCGACCTCTGTTAGAGTATAATTGCTGGTGTTGTTAACATGTACACAGAGCGGCCTACGAACTCCATCGAGAGTGTTGAAGCTGACTTCTGCCTATGAAACTGCAAACTATTTTTCTTCCATTGATTGCATCTCTGACTCCTGGTCTTCATTCATCATACCTGGTCTTTGGGGTTAACTGTAAGGTGTAAATTCCCCTACACTAACATACAAAGTAAAGTATTTAAAAAGAAACCAAACAATCAGTCAACTGCTACTGAGAAAAATCACCTAATCTTCTCATACCTTTTATTTTGCAAATAGATCTTTCTATTTTAAGAACATGTCAAACGTACTTTTAAGACAGTAGTAAAATTAGCACACTGGAACTGATGGTATTAATGTAGCTTCTTTTCAAAGCTGGCTGCACACAGCTGCCGATGGAACTTCTCAGATCTTGCTCATCAGCTAAATTGGGTTGATTTTCACACATTCCCCTCAGATTTTCACACTACATGTTATTGAAGGTAAAATGCTGCAGAATGAGAGTTTGTAAAATGAATGATCCAACTATAAAATTTATACGGTAAAAAGCTTCTCCAAAGCAACCACTAAGATTATGCGTAAAATTAGGTGGTAACACGCAGGAACCACAATGCACATGGGAGTAACACCAAATCACATGGAGAAAATGGTGCGAAAATAGTGTAGGTTTCACAACGTACAGAAATAGAGAGCACTGATAAATACACATGTAAATGTATACCTGATTTTCATGTAAATACTGGTTGAATAGGGAATTTTAAACCAATCTGCACTGTATGACATCTAAAAAAGCTTTCTACTACTGCAGTTATGCAAACACTACTGCACTAAATGCACATAATCATTCAAACCAAAACTAAAACAAGTCAATGGTTTCTAAGAATGAACTGACACAATGTAGGCCCTAATGCATAGTGGTCACTGGGAGAAACTGACTCAAAATTGACCTTTGACCCCCAAGCCCAAGGAATTTGAACCCACATACATTTAGTTTGATTAGTTTGTTACTCATTCAATATCAATAGAAATATGGTGGAAATTCAGTGCCTGAAAGTGTCTGGGGACTGAGATACTATATAATATGATTACCTATAAATGTAACATTTCATAAAGCCACACTAAATATACAGTACTTGTATATTATCAATGAATTAATATCACACTGACAGGAAATACGCGTTTAAATCGAGCCTTATTCTATTACAACAGGCAGTAAAATATATTACACATATTTACAGCGCATTAGCAGTTGTCTAGGTAGTCAACTCACTAGATTTGAGACACAGCCAACATGTATACACGCCGGAAAACAGCTGATGTGTTGCCCCTGTAAGAGCCCCAGTGACCCCCCCAAACATTCAGCAGTCGGGGGAGGAACTCGGAATGAAATTGTCCGCATAATGTTAGATCAGAGACTGTGTCAAGGATAAAGAAAATAAAAGGTCACCTACAGTGATTGGAGCCGCTCCAGTGCGGGGTCCTGAAGCCGCGGGCCGCTCCCGACACGAGGCCTTTCTCCGGGAACAGACAGCCGCGGTTCTGGTGGTAGTAATCCATGCTTAAAAACGGGTTCGGACAAGGGGTCAGCCCAACAACGTCCACACTCTCGTACATCGTGAAATAAAAGCAAATATGCTCCAAAAGTAAATGCTTCCTTCTTCTAGTCGCAGCAAAAAGACTCGAAATGCTATATACAACGGGGAAAAGTAGCAGGTTAAAATTTAAAAACACTAATCAAAACAATAAAACGGGAGCAAGAAGTACGATTTCACACTTGATGAGAGACGCTAATCACTTCAGCAGAAGCTCGCGCTGTCCACGGGGAATGAACTACATTCTTCAGATGTTAAAAACCTGCGCCAGTTGTTGCAACACAGCGTGCTGTTGAAACTGTGTATCTGTGAGAGACCCCGAGATCGATGTGAAACTGCTACATGAGTAACTGTAAGCAGCAGAGTCCCGCGCTCAGTTCGTGGAAACCTCCGAAAACTGTTAGCGCCGATTATCTTGAAAAGCTCCCAAACGCCTCCTTGCCCCAAACGAAACGTCTTCTAAACGCTATTCGTTAACAGGCCGACGCTTATTTACTGTAAACACGCAGTCGTTTGCATCGATGAGAGAGAGGGTTTGGTGTTGTGAATAATCCCGCTGGAGGCTGCCGATCAGACGCGGGACGAACTTGCTCCAGTGTTTCCAGACGCGAGCTCAAAGTAATGCCTTTTGCATACTTGTGGGAAATGTCTCCCTGAAAAACAAAAGCGCTCCTCGACAGGGTGACTCTGGTCTTCACGCACTTTCCAGGCTATCCCACACCGCAATTCTTGACGAGTGTCAGCAGCTGCGCACAAACCCCGCCCCCGTCCGCCCCCACTCTGACTGCGCCGCTCTCTGATTGGCTGCCGATAAACCTAATCTCGGTTTTATCAATGTGCCTGTCGCCATAACAAGCTGAAGTATAAAGTTTGTACATACACGTTTACATGTATTTGACTGCCGTTTTCTTTACAAAAAACAAACAAACAAAAAAACAAAACAAAAACAGAACTACGTTAAAAAGCAAGAAACAGGACCAGAGTTATCAGGACATTAGTACAGCTGGATTAGGAGGTTTTGAAAGAAACATACTTTTATAAGTAGGCTATTTTTGTTTCATCAAAAAATATTTTATTTACATACACATTTACATTTATTTGACTGCTGATTTCTTTACAAACATACAAACAAACAAACGCAGAACTATGTTAAAAAGCAAGAAACTGCACCAGAGTTATCAGGACATTAGGACAGTCGGATTAGAAAGTTTTGAAAGAAACATTTTAGAAGTATTTTTGTTTGATCAAAAATGATTTTTAAAGTTTTATATCGCTCAAGCTTAATTACTGTATCATATTGAGACAAAATGTTCAACGTGTTACGGACATAATACATCTAATATAAACTTGTGTATAACATTTGCAAGAATTGAAATATTATGTATCCCTTAATCTTATTAAGATACTATGATTAGGGTACACATTTTTGCCATGTAAAAGGGAGGGAACCTTGCTATATAATGTTATTAACTATATATATATAGATATATAGACCTTATGTATATATACAGTATATATATATATCATATATATATATTTGGTTATGGGTGCATTTATGTATACCTGTACATACATATATACATACAGTCAAACCAAAAAATAATCAGACACCACTGATCTTTTTCTATATTTTTTTACTAGTGGGGGCAGGACACTATAGTTCATTTATGTAAAATGAGGATAGCAAAATAAACTAAACTGTGAAAAATTATACCCAAAATTTCTTCATACAGTGGACTACCAGTAAAAATGATAAAGATTTGGAACTAAAAATTATTCAGACACTTTGACCTGAACAAGTGTTTTTTCTTTAATTGCTAATCCGACCTTTTTACACCACAGACTGAACAAAATTAACATTGCTTGGTAATTGGTCGACCTAAAACGGTATTATCTAATTGTGCACTTAAATTTAACAGCTGACAGCTATTCAACTGAATAATACTTACCTTGCTACAACGTTATCTGACATATCAAGGTGAAATTCTGAGTTTCTGTCATATTTTATTACCATTTTCTAAACTATAGTGAATAAACTGTGATAATATGAGAAATGTTGGAGTCTGAATACATTTCGGTTTGACTGTACATACACACACACACTATGTAATGTTTGTATTAATACTTATATTTTGTATTTTGTATTCTCTACTTGAAATGAGTGTCTGATCAAACATGACTTTTTTTTTATCTTTATTATTTTTTACCAGCCTATTACAATTCCAATTAGAATGTAACACTATAAATGCCAGAACTTGTACTTAATAATAATAACAATAGGTCTATATACACACAGATCACCTCTTCCAGTAACCACCATGTTGTCTCTGTAAAGAGCAGACACTCACTGACCCCAAGACTGCTTTATCAATACAAAGTGAGGTAAACAACACATTGCAACACTATCTAGTTTCCCACCACAAAATCCATAGACGCTGTCTGGAGAGTAGTGTTCATAACAAGGCAATGAACACTCGGGCTGCAGCCCTACAGCATCCGTCAGCTCAACGCACCAAGGTTGCTGCCATCCGCTGATGGCTCCATCCATCAGTGAAACGACGTATTAGCCTCCCCTTATTTTCCGGCTTCAGCCCTCACATTTTTGTCCTTGACATGTAAGAGGTACTGTATTGATTTTTCACCATCTAAAATATTAGCCTGCACACAAAAGGCCGCTCATTCAATAAATGCACGTTTATTAATGGATAGTCCTTTTAATCCAACCAGACCCATATAAATCTGGCTATGAAATGGTCAGGGAAGAGGGAAATGGCTGGCTCTAAATAATACTGCTTTATATTTGTGCCAGTTTAAATGTTTCACTGAAGACATAACACAGGACAAATGTCTGTAGTACTATATAAACAGTAAACACAGTTAAGGTGCGGTCACATTTAGCATTGCTCAGCAATTTCTCGCAGGCTAAATCCAGTCATTTCAATAGGGAAGCACTGTCAGACATTTCAGTCGAGGCGAAAGCTTTCCCATGCGTTTTCAACAATCGGGTCAATGGTCATGCAATTTTCTTGTGTGGTATGCTGATACATGGCTAACAGAATCTTGCCAATGGAATGGACCATTTTTGCCGGCAAAAATGTTTAATTTGACATGAACTGTCAAGTCAAATAAGCTGAAATTTGACTCAAATTCTCTGATTTTAGTGACTTGATTGCACAGCATCCATACTGTTTTTAATTGACAATTGCTTGAACATAATTGTGTGGTGTATTAGAAGAGAAAAACAACAACAGACTAGCATAAAAGCTACATATGTCATGATAGAGGCAAATGAGCTGAGTGTCTCAAATTACATGAGACTGCGGAGTGGAAGAGGCGGATAGTAGATTATTCGGAGGAGGAGGGGGTTTTGTATGGCCGGGCTGTTAGGATCAAATGTCATTTTTATAGTTTATGGGGCTTTAGGAGGAAATGCATGAGCAAACCTGCTGGCAACTTGAAAGTGTGAGGCTATTTATTACCCTCAATCCACCTCCCCCACTTCACTTCCTCTAAATACGCATAAAAAGGCTTCTTTATTTTCTATTAAGCTCGACTTCTTATCAATGCTGCACGATATATGCTGTTAGGAGCGAATGCACGTTCTCGAGAGCACATATTATGCAATGTCAATGCTGTTAGATTGGGTTTGCGAGGTGTTAGCATACTGATAGCATGCAGTTTTAAATGCTTATCATTATTCTGTCAGTCACATGACCCAGTTTGTCCCAGAATGCCTGTCCTGATGAACAGATGGGTGTTTGCATTCACCCACAATGCCTTTAATCTGTCTGATAGGGAGGGGCCATCATTCAATACTGTTACAATGAGCACAGTATGGATGTGCCTCATGCTATTAACGCAGACAAAGGTCAAGAGAAAGATACCATTCGACATTCTCAACGGTGACAGCTTTTGAACTCCAGCAATATAAAAAATTGCATATGACAAAGTGAACTATTTTCCCATAAAATGCGATCACATAGGCAGTATGTTTAATCTGAGCGACATAACCTTGATCACTATCTCCGGACATCCACACTATTAACTCTTCTGTGAACCTCACTGAAGCAATTTCCTGAAAGCGAGTGACATAAAAAGAGGGTTATTTCTTATATAGTCATTAATGATCAAATGCCATGGACTTTTGTAAATTATGGTACAATATAAATGCATTTAAAAGGTTTGTGCCGTTACTATATGCCAGCTGATGCTTACTGCTGTGGTAAACATATGGTGGAGATTAGCTGCCGTGAACCATTCTGCCAGATGTGTAATGTTAGCAGGTGAAGGCTATTGACTAGTCCGCAGGGCCACTTATGATCCTGATTGCTTGAGCAGTCCCATCTCATTACTCTTGCCTCTAGGTCAAGGATTAAGTGATGAGAATAGATCCAGCATCTTACCATCCTTATGGTGAGTTGTTTGTTTGTTTGTTTGAATGTGGGTTTGTGTACTTGAGGGTGAATATGTGAGACATTTACATTGTCATTACAGATTTATAGTCATACAGTCATCACCACAGATTTTTAAATGCTGCCCAATATTTAAACATCTTTTTTTTTTGTAACGACTTTAAAAAGCCTAGTTCACCCCCAAATAGAATTCTCCGTCATAATTTATTATCTCGGTAAAATTGAACTTCCTCTAGAATTAATTACGGTGGCACAAAAAAAAGATATTTTGGAAATGTCTACGATAAAATTAGAGTCAAGTGGGAAGGCCCATCTTCGCAAATAAGAAACACATATCATGCCTGTGGTAAATACTAATTATCCAACCCAAATATATATTTGTGTAGTACACCTAGATGGTTTTCTCCGCTTTCCCACCCGTGCCGTCCGAAATCATTTCTGAAGAAATGAAAATTTGAGATCAACTAAAAGACTATTGCGGACCAGTTACGATTTATGAGATACTTTAGGTTTTTTAGGAGATAAAGTCAAGCTATTGACGTTAAACCTTGACCATGAAAGTAGTAGATAAAAGTTATAATGATTCATGAAATTATAAGAAAATTATCAGATGATAAGCCCGTATACTCAATGAGATATAACGGTGTAAATTAACCTTTTAAGGTCATAATTGAATGGTTGCATAATAAATATAAACGTTTTATCTACTTTAACCTTTCACCGGACTTTTACGATGTGCCCAAGTCCAGTTTGTTTGTTCTTATGTGATTCAGAATAGCTTCCATGACAAAGTCTAAAATCAAGTCAATATGTTTTGGGCCCCGTTAGCTTTGCTTATATGGACAAAAACAATTGAACCCCTAAATTGCTGATTTATGCTGGCTGGACAGAACTATCCCTTTAATGGCGTAGGCGCTCTATTTTGTTATAGTCAACAAATTCAACTCTCATCTACTTCTGATTGGCAGGTGCTGGGCCCCCAGTTTATGATTAAGGTGCACTATCGACCCCCTGTCAAGTCCACCACCTGTCCCCAGGCTATGCTATCATAACACTCATGCATTCTGACCCCTACTGACCCAAAAAAAACATTGAGAAGCTCAATACACATATGACTGTTTGTATAGATCAGTGAGTCATGCTTCAAATGATATATGTGTGTTACTAAAACAGTGTTTCTCAAACCTGGTCCTGGGCGCCCCCCCAACACTGCTAATTTTGTATGTCTCCCTTATCTGACACCCATTTCAGGTGCTGGAGTTTCTTCTAATGAGCTCATGAGTTGAATCAGGTGTGTTTGATTAGGGAGACACAAAAAATGTGCAGTGTTGGGGGTTTTCCAGGACCAGGATTTGGAACCACTGATCTACACTCATACTATATTAGTTTCCTTAATACCCCACAATTAAAAGCTTCTTAACAGTGATCATTGGTCTTTTGGCGGGTTAGTGACCTATTCAGTGAGTTCCCACCTGGGGTCTGTGGCCCAACGGGAGATGATATTGCTTGGAGGTCAAATAAAGATAGATGATTGAAAATGTTCCCCTAATAATTAGATAATGTTTTTGTAACATCATATGCTTACAATGCAAAGAAAGCTAAATTAAAATAAAAATACACCAATAAATAAAAGTTAATGACAGTAGTCTACCAGGTGCAGACTGCTCCAGACTGCTAAAGGATATTTTGCAAACCTTTTTTTTCTGCCGGTGACACTAAATTTTGTGAGATGTCACGCTGGTGCCACTACTAATCTGCCTAACTGATAAGCGTTAGCATTCTGTTGTACATGATAAATACGTATTAAACACCAAACGCACCAAAAGCAAAACGAAATAGCACTTCTCTATTGAAACCGCGCGACGCACGGACCTTTTATCAGCTCAGCTCAAAAGAAAAGAGCGCGTTGTGAGCTAAAGCAAATTTATTTACTACACTGACCAGTCGCGATCACGAGACCACTAAACAGCATAGTGAGATCTAGTGACAGCACTCAAGTTCTGCGCAGAGTTCTCCAGTACAAATCACATAGGTGTGCGATTTAAACTAGTTTAAAGCCAAATAAATCAGAGCTGGATCATTCTCAACAACTGATGTGGAAACACCTGTGCAACAACGATCCAGTTAGAAGGCATTTCTATTTACAAATCACCAACATTTACTATGGTTTTACGGTAGTAACATTGACAGTAACCATGGTATTGTGGCAGAAAAGTAGAATATTCATATTGAATTTTATTATATTAATAGTGTACTAAATATATTAAAGGAGTAATGGAATATAATCACATTATTTTTGTTATTAAGTCATATCAGTCGTTTGTTGTGCATTTGTACTTATACTGAATGTCTTCAGGTTACTGTTTTTCATAGCAAATATTATAGAAAACATATAGTTAGGCTACTTTTTACCATGGTAGCGAGGTGCTGTACCTGTGGTTATCATGATCTACAAATGTATGAAAGACTGTCATATAGATTGTCATATATGTAAGTAGGGGGGCCCCAAGGAAAAAAGGTTGGGAGCTGCTGACCTATATGATAAATTCTTGCTCTTTTCACCAGTAATGGCCCAGGCGCAGATCAGAGCGCAATAGGGAAATGTGCCGAGCTGGTTCAAATGTTAATGGTCCATCTGAAATCCCCTGCTTAGCCAGCAAGTTGAGGAACAAAAGCCCCATAGAGGTGCAGCTTGCGGGGTCTGGACATGACAAATGTGTCCGGGACTGGGGCAGCGGTTGCTGTGGAGCTCAGGGGAGGGAAAAGCGGGGGTAGTGGAATGATCTACCAAACCCAAGCCTCATTGAGGGCGTCGCATCGGGGGGCAGCGGGGGTCACCCCATCATCATCACCATTTCAAAGAGCCTAAGAGTGAGGTGGAGCTGAGTACGGGATGGGGGAGGTCCGCTGACCTCGACCGGTGTCCCCGCACTACTCCATCTTCTGCGGATGGT
The DNA here is from genome assembly GCA_018155175.1 of Sinocyclocheilus anophthalmus. Taxonomy (NCBI): domain Eukaryota; kingdom Metazoa; phylum Chordata; class Actinopteri; order Cypriniformes; family Cyprinidae; genus Sinocyclocheilus; species Sinocyclocheilus anophthalmus. The sequence goes on along the minus strand of JADLZN010003660.1, from coordinate 14,005 downwards.
AACGGCATAAAAGGAAGCCCCATCATCTCTACTCCCGGCACGACAGAGAGATATTGAGAGGATGAGAGACAGATAGGGGCTGCTCTCTAAACAGGCCCATTACCTTGACACCCCCTAGAGGAAAGACCCTCACCCCCAACACTCTCGCTCTTGATTTCACATTCCGGCTCTCTTTCACGTGGAGGCAAACACACAAAGGACCCAACGGGACTGCGCTGTGATGGTGGGCCTCGGGCAGGAAGAATCTGGTACGTTACACAGACGGGCGGCCAAAACAAAAGCCAGCAATTTCTCAGTTTAAAGGAGTTCTGAGTCATCAAACGCACCTTGGCAGACCACAGCCAGTCAGCCAGCCTTCCAGGCCACCAGCCCTCTATCTTATCAAAGCAGACCCACTCCCCATGGAGGACCCCATATCACCACACATAAGAACATCAAGCAGCCTTTGTGATAATGCTCGGTCTTTACTGCCAGTGGCTTAAGCATAAGCCCCATGCATATAAAAAAGCTCTGAATGTGCTGGCCAAACCCCCGCTTTGCATATAGATACTGAGCCTATTGACATATCGATTCTCCTGGCCAAGGACCCATGAAAGCAGCCGACGCAAATCCCCCCTTTAATCAGCGAAAGCCTCCTAAAGCGGTCTGAAGCGGGAACAAGAGCTGGTCGCTCTGCTACAATACCCTCACAATGGCCTGGCAAATGCACCATTATGACTTGTTTGACCCTCCTCTCCAAGTGCACTGGCCACTTTGAGAGGGTAATTAACCCATCTTTCTCCCTCCCCTTGATACAATTACAATAGAGGCACAGCAATCCTCAAGCGCTCTCATGCACTTGCGCCGGGGAAGGGGGCAGACGGGGGCCACGGATGGGATGTGTTGATCAGGACTCACGGAGCACTGAGAGGCTGAGTGCTTCAGAACAAACACGAAGAGATTAAAGGTTTAGTCCTTGAGTAGTAAATGAAGAGGCAAATGTTAACGAGCTGTTTGGTTATCATATTCTCGTATAGAATGACATGATGCACGCTCTAAAAAGCCAGCACAGACTGCTGTCCGCAACCCATTTTATTTCTGTAATGTGAAGAATTTCAAAGGGGACAAGCAACTAGATTGTGAAAAGTGGGCGTTACATACCGGAATGAAGGCAGAACGAATGAGAGTTTGCTAAAACAATGCCTAAATAGCTGTTTGGCGTTGGTTATTTTAGTTCAAGGTTTTCAAACTGCAGGAAGGTGCGTCTGTGGGGGGGAAAAAAAAGAGGCAAATAGTTTGTACAGACAGGACAGACAGACAGACAGATAGATAGGTCGATAGTAGATAGATAGATAGTAGATAGATAGATAGATAGTAGATAGATAGTCTGTATTAAACCAGGTAGTTGATAAACACGAGTAAAATCTGTAAAGGGTAGAAAATGAATAAAAACAATAAACTCAAATGAATCAAAATAAATAAGGTGGGTGGTCATGAAAAAGAGAGCCAAAAAAGGTATAAAATGGGATAAATGAATAAATTATAAAAGCCTATTTACTTTTCTAAACCCCACTGGGATCCTATTCTAAATACCCCCCCCTTGATATAGATAGATCTATAGGATTTTATTAGATTACTGTCTTAATTTGGGTCGTTTAAGATTACCCTGGATGATTCATAAGATGAAATACATTATTTATCTTCAGATTTTAACATCTAAGTTCCGAGTGCTAATTTGGGTAGAAAAGCCATATCAACTTACATGAACATATGTATTGTATGAAGATGATCAGATTTGTGGGGGCTTGTCAAAGCATTGTGTTTTCTCAGTTTGTCAAATCCTTCCACTGGAGCTATAAGTATGAATATCATGTATTTCTACATCTGTAGTAAATGCCCCCCCCAGTCCCACCTGTATCTGACAGTGTGAGATAAAGGAGATCTCTCGCTCATTCAATTTATAGTGGATTCTGCAATGCAGCATGAGGCACCTCCTATAATCCACTTATCTGAGGAAATCCAAAGGGGGGACAGAGAAGGGAGATGAACGAGGTGGGTTAAGTTACAATGGAGACAGCTCAGCGCTGGCGGTGGGGGAGGCCGTGCAAGGATCTATTTAACCGGACACGGGTGGACCATCTGGCCATTTTTCACCCATCGACCCCCCCACCTCCCACCTCTTCTTGTTCCCTAATCAATCAGCTCCAGCATGCTCCTTTTTTTTACCTCAGCCCTCCGGTCCATCCTCGGATTGGGAGACCCGTATTTGCCTTCAAATGAATAGTGCTGTTTTTACATGATTCTGAATGAAGGTCAACACTCAACTCCCATGACCTCATGCAAAACAATTCTAAAATGATTACACACACTGTAGATCACTTAATTAGGTCAACCACCTGAAGCGCTAACACACAACGCTCAAAAATGTTTTATGCAGATGTCACATTCCTGAAAATTTCTAAAACAAACCCACTCCTGAAAAGTAATCTTTAAATACTTTTCCTGTTCTGAAAGTAATCTTTAATTACTTTCAGGACATGATCTATTTTGAGTCCCTTGCTTCTTCCTTAATGTGATGCCTGCAGTTTATACTATTAGTTAGGTTGGGATTCCCCCTAATTCTCTAGAGCAGCTGCAAACCCGTGTAGGGGTTGGGGGGAGGAGGGAGGGGGTACATGAACAGGAACAAACACCCTGACCCCCGGCCCAATTGGTCAGCCATTCTGGTCCCCATTCCGAGAGCCACTGCACTTCCCGTCTCCAGACTCCAGTCTACGAAAACAAGCATGCTGTCACTCTAGAAGCCCTTCCACATATTTCAGTAGACCAGATTTCTTTTGGATGAGACGGAAGTTGGACTGAAGCACATGTGCACTGAGCTACAGGATATTTCTTCAGTATAATTACAGCTCATTTTTGACATCGCATGCGATTCGATAGGCTGCATCTAAACAAGAGTTACGGTTTACTGTTAGCGCCTTTTAAACTGAAGTCTGTCTCTAATACTGCAAAAAAAAGTAGAGGACATGATCAGTAAAATAGATTTGCCCTTTAATCCCCATGCAAATGCAAACACATGCAATACATTTCTACGAAAGATTTCTCTTGTTTAAAGAATATGTGCTGACACCTTGAGAAACAAAATGAGTGCAAAACCAGTCAATGTCTGTTAATCCAACATTAACATATGACATAGTTCTAACAATGGAAAATGTGGTAGGAAAGTTTAAAGTTGGAAAGAGAAAGGTTTTAAACCCTTAAAGGAACAGATCACAGTTACTTCAATATGATTACTGACTCTGTTTTCCAAGAACCCATATGATTTCATAGAGGACAACGGGACTTAAAAAAAAAAAAAAAAAAAAAAAAAAAAAAAATTCTATAATTTGAAATTGATTTGGAACTGGGTATGTCAAGCTTAAAAAGGTAAAAAAAAGTACTGTAGTCCATATGACTCATACATTACATTCAAGGTCTTCTGAAATCATGCAATAGCTTTATGTGAGGAACAGACACAAATTTAAGTTATTAAATGACTGCAAATGATACATCAACACCATTTTGTCAGTAGTTCTCATGTGCATTGTAACCACATGTTGACATTAAACAGTGCATCAAAAGGTGTCATATTTGATTTGCGAGCTATATATAAGGGAAAAAAGGCAATAAATGTTTTTTTGTCATGAGTCATCTTGGCAGACCCAGTCCTTATTCACTTTCACTGTATGGAAAAAGGTGGCCAGGATTCTTCAAAACATCACATTTTTTTGTTCCACAAAAACTAAAAAGCCAAAGACCACAGCATTCTTCTGATTAAAACTTCACCCTGTTTGTTTGGGTTTAAATAGCAGTTTGGTTCTCTACATTAGCTTCCTGAACACGGATCAGCAGCAAGAAGAGAGGCCAATTGTGTTCATAGTTTAGCCTCTTAAGATAATATGGTTGTACATTAGCATCACTGTTTAAGATCTGTGAATGAGTACAAGACTTCGTAATCAAATTCATTAAAAGTCCAGGAAATATTTAGCATGATGATAAGAGCACAGAAAAAAATGGTTTCTGCTCATTGCACATATGAATTCTCAACTAATTATAAATGGAAGAAAGCACACAGACAAAACCACAACATTCTCCACTATCTAGACCCTCCATGCCAGACGAAAAAAAAAACACTCCTGTAAATGTCAATATACTGTTTTTACTTTGTCTTCAAGCAGGACACTGAGACTGAAAAGGGCTGAGCGCAGCAAATTCACTCAGAGGTTTTTCCCCCCCTCTTCCTTAGAGTTTTTAAGGTCCGCTATTTCAAACTTGAAGGACCAACTATCAGGACTTAGGACTACGGTATCTGCTCGCAAAAAAAAAAAAAAAAAAGTCCCAGAGAGTTTTCTACACATTGGAATGCTTTTGAAAAAGAAATAAAAGTCCCCAGAGAAATCTGATAACGAAATTACAAGTCAAAACTATTAGCTGGCACAATCATGACAAAATCAGCTGGCCATGATTCAGAATGCCTTCAACAATGGGATTGATGTGACACAGTGTAATACAAAACTTCTAAAGAAGTGCTTGAAAACATGCCATCCATACATACTTATCAGTGTGACTGTTCCTGTGTGATTATGTGATTTAATCTCGGATTTCAGTACATTCTATGATTTAGCAATAGGAACTAATTATTAGCTTGTGCTCTGCGAAACTCAAAAGATTTACAGGCCTCTACTGAGAACATTTCTCTATTGACCCATCTGTAGATATAGACTACAGTTAAAACGTTTGGAGTTGGTAAGCATAAGTCCCACCAATGCGGCATTTATTTGATGAAACATACAGTATATGCAGTAATATTGTGAAATATTACAATTTATTTAAATCACTGTTTTCTATTTCAATATTTTAAATTCCTGTAATGCAACAGCTGATTTTCAGAGCCATTACTCCGTCTTTCATTGAATAGATCTTTTAATTAATGCTAATGTGTCGTGCGGAATAAAAGTGATGAATGTATTATAGGATAAGGGGTCATATGATGTTGCTTAAAATAACATTATTGTGTATTTGGTGTAATGCAATGTTTATGTGGTTTAAGGTTCAAAAACACAATATTTTCCACATACTGACCATTATTGTTTCTCCTCTATGCCCGCTTTTCTGAAACACGTCGATTTTTACAAAGTCATAGTTCGAAAAAAGAGACGACCGGGGTGTGCTCTGATTGGCAGCCTCACCCGTTCGAGTTTCGCACTTGGAGCCGAATACCTCAAGAGTATTGTGACGGAAATGGTACGCCGTTATACATTGATGATGCCGTCTCCACGCCAGGACGAGAACAAAACAATAAAATAATTAAAAAGAGGAATTTGTCTGATCCAGTGGGGAATAATTACAGGATTATAATGAACTTATACTGCTCTTTTACACGCTGCGTTGCGTAGTACTCGAGAGCTGCCGTACACATAACCGTCCAGGGTTCTGTCACTCACGGTCTGGTGTAATTCATAGTCTTGGGGACAGAGCCCTGAAACTCACGCAGTGAACTCCGTCGATGGTTTTCATTGTGAGCAAGTGACTTGGCTTCGAGGGTGGCTCGAGAGTGCAGCTCTCGTCTGGAGCGCTTTGTACCTGTTTCATGTTGTAGCGTGGGTTAAGATACCGGCAGTCAGGTACTGAGTTCGGTTTCGTGTAGGGGTGTTGAAAACAGAGGAATTTTTCGCAGCTCGACTCCATGTTCTGTCTGTTGGGGCAGGTGACTGTTGGTCTCGTAGTCCTGTACGCTCTGCTAGTGCGCTCACATTTAGTCAAAGTGTGTTTGGTTTTGTGACGCAAGCGGTTGATGTTCAGCCGCGGTGAGGTGGGTCAATTGTTGTATTGTGGTGGAACAACGCGGGACTTAGCGATGTCTTGCTATGTGAACGCTGCAGTGTGAGTAGTGAGTCTCTGTTCTCAGACAGAGATGGCTTGTGATTTTGTTTTTCTGGCCATGTGCTTGTGTTTTGGTTTTGTTGGAGCACATGGCTTTTTACCCCGGCCAAGATTGTTATTTAAGATGCGGTGGTGACATGCGGGACTCCACGGTCAAGTGTATGGGACCCTCATATTGGGAGAACTGTAGTCTTAGTTAATTTGCCCCACATGTGCTCCCTCTTTACCCTCCTCATTTGCTCCCTATTTTTTCTCCTTGTGTTTGCAGTCCTGCGTCCGTTCGTTGTCGTATTTCCCCCTGGATGTCATCGTCAATCCCTGGATGTGTCCAGATCCTTGCCTTGCCTTGCCTTACCTTGCCAGCCTGTTTTTCCCATCGCGGGTAGTTTTGTTGCTTTTTGTATTTTATTTCATTAAAGCCATTTTCGGCAATACTGAGTCCTCGCTCCATCCCCTACCCCTAAAACGTGACAGTACGAACTGACCAAGATGAGGACTCAGCAGAAGAATGGTTTGCGTCGTCCACCAGCCTCCACTCTCTCCAACCCCCACTACCAGCGCATGCTCCAATTTAGGACCTTGAGCTCCCTCCGTCAACAGGGGCTGACGTTAGGAGTTTTGCCCTGGAGTTCAGCGGTGCTGCAGAGGGGTTGGGGTTTAATGATGCGGCCCTCAAGGACCTTTTTAATTATGCCCTTGAAGAGCCCCTCAATTGGTGGAGGATGAGAGGGCTGGATCACCTGTCTTTCGAGGGGTTCGTCAGATTCCTAGCCCGTCAGGGGAATCCTATGGCCGAAGAGGCTGCAGCCGGCGCCCAGGGAACGGGCCGAAGAGGCTGCAGCCCCCATAGCGGCTGAGTGAGGCACTCTGCAGAGCCCCTCAGAGGTGGCGATGAGGGTGGCAGGCCCTCGCTCTCGGAGCCGGAGGAGGAATGCATGGGTACGCTCACCACCTAGAGGCAAGGCTGAAAGAGGCTGCTGTGCGCCTAGAGGTGGCTGATGAGCGGAAAGCTCCCCCGGTGTGGGCGCCGGAGGCCGCAATGCTCCCCGAGGGTGGCTGATTGACAGCGCAGCGGCCGGAAGCGGCAGAAGAAGATGCAGCGCCCCACCGTGACTGGCCGGCGAAAAGCTGCAGCGGTCCCAGTGACGGCCGGAGAGGCGGCTGTGCCCCAAGAGGTGGCCGACGAAGTGGCGGTGCCCCGCTCTCGGAGGCGGAGGAGGAGGCGAGGAGAAGGGCTTCTCCATTCCCAAATGGGCGGAGGCAGTCCAGACCCTCCAGCGATCATGCCCCTGCCGGCCCGCCGGGCTCCTTGCACCTGCGGCCCCGACCGGGCTCTTGCCCTGCGGCCCGCCCGGGATTCTTGCACGGCCAGGCCCCGCCCAAGTCCCTTTGCCTGCCGGTTCTTTTCCCGCCAAGCTCCTGGCCTTGCCGGTAACGCCCAGCTCCTTGCCTGCCGGCCCGCCCAAGCTCCTTAGCCCTGCAGGCGCCGCACAGATCTTGCAATGCCGGCGCGCCCCAAGTCCTTGCACTGCGGCGCCGCGCCCGGGATCTTGCCCTGCCGGCGCCACCCGGGCTCCGTGCCCTGCCGGCCCCGCCCAAGCCTCCTTGCCCAGCCCAAAGCTCTTGCCCAGCCAAAGCTTCCCTTGCTCCGTGCCGAGCACCGAGCCGAGTCCTGTGCCATGCCGGACCGACGCACGACTCCTTGCCCTGACGGGCCCCCGCCCAAGCTCCTTGCTCACTGCCGGACCCGCCCAAGCTCATATGCACAGACCCAGCTCCTTGCCCGCGGAACCCGAAAAGCTCCTTGCCATGCAGGCCACCGCCCAGCTCTTGCCCGCCCAGGCCCTTGAACACACTGCCGGCCCCGCCTAGGCTCCCTCCGGCTCCGCCCTGGTGGCTTACTGGGGTTCTTGTTAGGCCGGAGCCTCCCTGGTCTGTTCCTCCGGTCCCGTCCTGGCTCCCCGAGATTCCTGGGCTGCCTGAGCCTCCATGGCTCAACCCTCCCGCCCCTCCCTGGTTCCTGGTTCTTGTTAGGCCGGGGCCTCCCTGGTCTGTTCCTCCGGTCCCGTCCTGGCTCCCCGAGATTCCTGGGCTGCCTGAGCCTCCATGGCTCAACCCTCCCGCCCCTCCCTGGTTCCTGTTATGACTTTCTGGGTTGTACTGCTGGCTCTGGCTTGGTTCCCCTCCCTCCCTCCCTCCCCTCTTTTTCCCAGTGTTTAGAGTTTTCCTGTCTTGTGTTACCTGTTATGTAGCGGTCTTGTGTTGTCAAGTTTGTTCTGTCATGTTCCTGTCTTGTTTTTGTTGTGTCTCGTTAGGAACGCCAGGTGGCGTCCCTTTTGAGGGGGGCTAGTGTCAGGGTTCTGTCACTTCGGTCTGGTGTAATTAATAGTTTTGTGACAGAGCCCTGACACCCGCGTCATGTCATTGTTTTCATGTGAACGCTCATGTCATGTGCGGCTTCGAGTGTGCTCGAGCCGTCCGCTCTCGTCTGCGTGTACTGTTTCATGTTGGAGCGTGGTGTTAAGATACCGGCGCTCATGTCTTGAGTTTCGGTTTCGTGTTGGGGTCCGGACACTCGCTCTCCATGTTCTGTCTGTTGTGGGAGCATGCTGTCTCGAGTTCGCTTGGCCGTGCGTTCTTCTGTCCACGTGTGTTGTGTTTTGGGAAGCACGCGGTTTGTGTTCAGCCGCGTGCTTGTCTTGTTGTCTTGAGTGAACACGCGGCATATGAGTTTTCTCATTAGCTGCGTGTCCGTGTCTTGTTTTGTTCAAGCACATGGCTAGTGATTGTTTTGCTGGTCATGTACTTGTGTTTTTGTTTCGTGTGAGCACATGGCTTTTTGTCTTTTATTCGGTGTGCCATGTGCTCATGTCAACTGTCTTGACCCCTCCCATCTTGTTACATGATTATTAGTTAATTTGCCCCACATCTGCTCCCTCGTTACCCTAAGTCCATTTTGCTCTCAATTTATTGTCCTTGTGTTCTGCGTCCTGAGGGGGTTTTTTTCCGTTCGTTGTGTTGTTTCCCCTGGATGTCTTCGTCAATACAAGGATGTGTCACAGACTGCCTTGACTTGTTATGAGACTTGCCAGGGATGAGTTTTTCCCCTGGGGTATTGGTTCGTCTGGAGAGAGACCGGGGCATGTAGCTTGTTATTTTTATTGTGCAGTATAAAAAGCACGTTATCGTGACCCAAAAACAATACTGAGTACCTCGCGCATCGCTCTCCCGAAAACACTGACATAAAACCATGTCGCATTGGTGATAGGGCAGAAATTAATGACCAAACAACAAGCGCTTACCTATACAATGCTCAAAACTGCGTTTGAAGCATCAAGCATGGCAACAATTCTTCGTAAATTGACAAAAGGTACTTACAGTGCTGTGATCAGAAGCGCCTAGACCTGTCCCTGGCAAAGTTGTGGAATCAAGTGGCCCCCACTGTATTACGAAAACAGACACCGTCATGTAGGCGCCTATAACTCTCCCAGGAAACAGTCCTCATTACTCCATAAATGACGCGAGCACACATCGCATACTTTGTGAAAATTGAAACTGTTCTGGAACACGTGTTGTAAATACAACTTCAACCACTGATTTCTAAGTTGTGTCCTCTTGGAAGCGCCAAACAAAAAGTAGTGTCGCGTTCACAACGAATACACACAGTGCCTTCACGACACATGTGGGGCGGCGGGCCCCCAGCAGCAATACTACAGCCAAGACTACTGTTAAAGTACACTCTTTCTTTATGCTGTGAAAATTTGGGCGGCGGTTATGAAAATTTCCCAAATGCGTGACGTTAAAAAAAAAGATATGGTCCTGAGTGGCGCAGCAGTGTGTTTTTGACGTAGAACGATGGCCGTTTTCGTTTTAAGGTAGCTAGTGGTTAACCGACTCCTTAACTTTTAAAAGATTATATATCTTTGGATTTGGAGGGAGCACTTTGTCCTTGCAACTTTACAGATCTCTGTAGGTAACACTCCAAAGAGAAGGAAAAATTTAAATCACATCATATAACCCCTTTAAAAAATATTGGGATTTCAAAGATTTAATAATGCTAAAATATATGTTCATTCTGTGTTGGATATCAAAATGTAAGGTTTGGTTGTTCTGACATAATAAAATATTAGTTAGTTCCACACAAGCTTAATGCATACAATATATAATCTCAGATTTGACCCCAAAGTACATGTAAATTAGTCATTTTGTAAAATTTAATTTCAGCAGTTCATAAAAAAAGAACAGCCGTTGTCAGCTGCCACAGGGCAGAGTACAAAATCAAAGTAGATATGCTAATAGCAACTCTTGGACACAATTAGCGAAAAGGAACTCATTCCATGTGCCACGAATGATTAGCAAATGAACTTTTCCTTTTGATGTAGACGAATGAGGCAGCTTATTCCTCCCTCTTTCCTGCCAGCCTCCTCAATCGTTTCTTTCCAGTACATTCCAGTGAGCTGCTGGACTGGCATGATTGATACGGACATGGTGGCAAATAGGTTTGGCAACAGGTCTACCAGCCATTTATTATATGAAATTGTTCCTAAATCAAGGCATCACATTTCCCTTTTTACCAAACAAATACTGTATGTAATAGGCATTCATTCCATATTCAAAATAGACATTTTCTGAACATACAAGCAGAAATCAGCAGTGGATTTAATGCGACAATCTTCTGTTTGGGGAATTCACAGCTTATTGCTGTCAACCGCTGACAAATCTGTATCTGACGTCGCGCCAATGACTTCCAGTTCACACAGAGACACAAGTTGTAAATTTGCTCTCGCAGAAATGTCACCATTAACTCCTCAATATCTACAGAGACTAAAAATACTGACAAACAAACGCGAGGACGCCCCTGGATTAAAACGGTCAGTAATATTTATAAAGCAAATCGTTATGTAACACATTCAAGAGAGAAATAAGCTTGCCAAAAGCAAATTCACAAAATGCAAGAAGTTAGAGCAAGATGTTTTTGTCAGCACAAGTTCTCCTGAAGCTAATATTTGCTTTTTTGCTCAATAAAAGGCTTTTGGACACAATAGCTATAACTTCACTTTCTTCACTGGTCAACAAACAGTTTAGAGGCTGTTAGTTAGCTTGCTAGCTTTAGCCTGCACATGTATAAAAGTGTTTCTAAACATTCCTGTGAGTTAAATACTTTCATGTGGACAGTTTAATGGGTATAGTTAGTTTGGGTACATTCATAAGTGTCTCTTAGCTCATTACTTGTGTGTGTGTGTGTGTGTGTGTTAAACTGTAATCCCTTCACAGTAGCACACGCAGTCAGGAGTAATCTGTCATTAGGAGGACACTGCTGGATCCTGTCATTGAGTCATGCCTTCACTAAATGAGGTCAGACTGATGTGTTGTTTTAATCAACCCAGCCTGCCTCCATTAATTATTCAGCACCTTAGTGGATAGGGAGCCCTACGGCCAGGGAAGAGGAACGAGGAGAGTGTGAGAGAGACAGTTTACAACTAGACATGGCTACCATATTAGATGAAAAAAAAATATCAACACTAATATCAGTAGAAATTAAGCACAGAAAATGGAAAACTAATGGTAAAAATATTAAAACAAAACCTCAGAGGTATTGAGAGCTGTCCCATTAACAACACCCACGATCCACCTCACACTCGGTCGGCCCATCACATCGTCCACGCCGCAGTAAAATGTCAGCAGCCGTGGAGTGTGAATGTGAGGTGTGAGGGAGGGCCACAGCAGGGTGGTTCACAGGCTTTCACCACCAGGCGTCCGGCATCCTCACACCACACACACACACACACACACACCACAACACACACAACACACCCACACACACACATACACACAAACAAAGAAACGCAAACAGGAAACTCAGCGACCTTCATATGACAATACCACAACAATAGGATTTCACATAAGGGAACTAGTAACAGAATTAACCAGGGATGCACAATAGCAATCATGAACATCCAGCCCATATTAGCAGAGATTTGGTCTATTCTCCGACAAAGAAGTCTATAACTTGCATGGATTATTAGAAGCCGCTATGATATTTTGTCATACCATTATAGGTACTTCGTTTTCTGTAATAAGTTTCAGACGCGGCTTCTGCTGGGCAAGTTTTGATTTCTGGTAATTCACTAAAAACATGAGACCAATATCTGCAAAAATATCAAAATAAAATAAATAAAAAAAAATGTGTTTTTGTTTAACTATTTTTATCACGAGGAACATTAAATAGATGCAAAGTGAAGTAAAGGCGTCTATACAGCGTTTATATCACTACATCAAAGCATTGATTGGAGGATCAATGGTGATACGGAAGACTGGAGTAAGGGTGCGGAGATGCGAATAAAAATCGGAGCAAATTAGTTAAAATATAGGAACCTTTAAGGTACCCCCGGTCCCCCTATGTGGGGTACGCAATAAGTTTACGACATACTGACAACGAAATACCAAAATTCAAAAGCCTATGACTTAGTCAAGGACTAAACTATAACGTTGGCAAGGTTCTACAGATCTAACCTAGATGATGAAATGGTTGTGAAGCCAAATGTTTTTGTTAAAGAATATGTAAGGAATATAAAAGTAATAGATTAATTTATGACAAGAGTGCACCCTTAAAAAATCTACATCATAACAGGAGTTCTGACCTTTGTCAAAAAAGTCTTCTTTGTTGCCTTTTTCTCTATCACACTTAGAAATCATCGAAATTATATGAAGCTGTAAAATCTCAAAAATTCATTCCCTGAAAACCAATTTAAAATCAAACATTGCATTACATGAAACATGGTACATCAATATCATGTTAATAAAAAAAAATTCGGTTCTGAACTAGAAAAATTGTAAGTTTGAAAATCGGCACTTCACGTTCACTGTGTTACAAAAATGTCGAGAGACAGTTAAAGGGTTAAAATAGAAACTGTTGGAATTACATACTAATATTTCACACTATTCCCCGGTTTTTACTGATTTTTATCAAATTAATGCAGTTGGAAGGAAGCTACGGGCGGGACGATAACTCGATTCAGAATGGATTCGTGGATCGACCTTTGAGATTATTCCGAATGCGTTGCGCGTTCAGCTGGAATCGATCTGAACTTAGTTTTAACAGCGATGACGCTCGAATAGTTTTTTACCGCCGCTCAAATGCTCATGAAAAAAAGGCTATAAGAGTTAGTGCTTGGCGTGGTGAGTTCATGTAGGTTAATTTACTCAGCTCATTACTGTTTATGACGCGAGATTAATGTAACTACAGCACTGTGAACACCCTTGGAATTCGCTTCACCTTTTTGATTTTGATTATTTAGGTCAACGTTCAAGCGTGTGTAAGATTTGGAAGCGAGCAAGAGACGTGATTTCTAAGCATGCCCGTGCATAGGCTGGTCAAAAACTAAGCTGATAGATCAAGCAAGCCCCACAGACAGAGAGGCCTTGTGAGAGAAAAAGTCTGCAGAATCTATGCGGAATAATGGTAGAATGGGGGATAGATCCACGAGGCACGGCGACACCGAACCACAGTACCAGCATCCCGGAAAGCCTGAGCAGCTGCGCAACAACTTCCATGGGAGATTCATCACTGCTCATATCTAGTGTCATGGGTCACTGTTCAGTGGTGGCAGCGGGCAGTGATCCTTTGGGTGGCCATTAAATAAATATATCAGCAAAGTTTTTTTTTTTCTTCTAATTATTAATTTGCAAACGAAATCATGATAGTGCTTACAAATATAATATGGTTTTCTATGTGTAAGGGAACCATGATCTTTCGTGTGATTGATGCCTCTATTACGGCTTAGCGGTGTTTAAAACTGAATGAAATATATTCATGCACACACACTCGGACACAAATACACACCACACAAACACACAAGACGGCGCAAACACTGCCGCGATAGAGAGATCCCAAAATATTCCATGCTTCAGCAAAAAATAAAGCACAGCATAGAAAGGTGTCATGCTGCTTTCCACCTCCCCTTTCGGTTCCCTCCTTTCCTCTCTTCACTTTCTCTGTAAGTACACATATCTCAGGATGGGGTTTGGAGATTTATGAGCTATAGTGAGAAGTGGGCCAGAAAGCCCTCCCCGGCTCTGGATCTGCTTTGCCGCCTCCCTCACG
>JADLZN010003659.1:0-62591 GCA_018155175.1 Sinocyclocheilus anophthalmus | reverse complement strand
TTTCCCCCCCCCCCCCACCCCCCCCCCCACCCCCCCACCACACCACAAGGACTGCGCTGTTTGATTTCATTTGTAATTTGTTGTCACACAAGACACTAATGTATGCTTGGAGAGGAGTGGCTGAGCTCGATGTCTCTTAGCATAATCTCCCTGCACTCTCAGTCTCCATGTTTCAGTGGGGGTTTTCTGTTCTCACTGCTTGAGAACTCTTGATAACTAGCCAAAAAATTGTTGCTGATTTATCATCCTGTGCTGATTGTCACAGTTTACCTGTGGAAAATCACAGTAGGACGCCCCCGGTGACTTTGGAAATTCAGTGACAGTACATGCAGGGCGTCATTATCATTACTAAAACTAAAACCCTACAAGTTTACTTTTAATCAAATACTGTTTGTTGGTGTGTGTGTGTGGTGACCTTTAAAAAATATTTTAATCTTTGAGCTAAGAGCGATTTTATATTTGTGTTTAGTTTAGTTTCGTACTAAATGTAACTAAAACGATTAAACTATATAGGATTATTTAAAAACGAATAAATGACAAGCATGACAAATATATATCTTATCAAATATTATTTTTCTTCAAATTTAAATACCTATATATACATAGAAGCTGTATATGTGAAATATTATAGTATGATATATAGCCATTAATGTAACTATAAGAGGTTTATTTCTCTCAAAAAACGATAACAAGTTAACATTTTCAAAAATCATGTTTTTTTTTTATTATGTTATTGTGTTTTATTGTGTTAGTTAGCTGTATTTTTGTAGTTATTTTTTACCTAATCAAAATAACCAAACTGCAGTTTGATTGAGATTAACTGGAATGCACAATGAAAAAACATGATTTTTGTAAACTTTAAAAAAGAGTTATCTGTGTATATAAAAAAATAATATATACTAATCAATTAAATTTTTTTAATACTTAGAAATAAAATTATTGAACATAAAAATACTCTCTCTCTCTTGGTTCTCACTGTCACGAAAACGCTCTCTCGCTCTCTCACTCTATACATATATAAACAGTGCTGTTTGATTGCATTGCACTGGAAAACCGTATTCAAATGCTTGTATAAAGTATCTGTTTGCTCTAATGTGTTTGCGTGAGGTGCGTGCGTGCGTTCGTTGCATTGTGTGTGCATGTGGTTGTGTGGCGTGTGTGTGGTGATGAGTGTTTGTGTGTTTGTGTGAGTGTTTGTGTGTTTGTGTGTGTGGTGTGTGTGTGTGCGTGTGTGTGTGTGTGTGAGTGCGTGTGTGCGTGTGAGTGCGTGTGTGTGCGTGCGTGTGTGTGGTGTTCGATGGCAGGGCGGCAGTTGTGCATGCGTCCGCAGGCAGAATGGTGAAACTCTCTGACATGCAACCGAAACTGTGAGCAGCTTTAAAAAGATCTATGTGATTATTCCCATTTGTTTATTATGTTATGCAACGCAAACAAGCTTCCTCTAAAAATCCCGCCTCTGCTGGCTTGATGCATGTACGTGAGTTTCTCTTCTGTAGATCCGCCGAATTGGTGTTTGAAGAGTGCTTCAGGGAAGACTTGGCAGTGGTGTTTTCGAAGTCAGGCGCTAAATGGTCCCGGGGGGCGCATCTTGCGCCCGGCGTCGTCAAATTATAAATGCATTGCACTTTATGTGATGAAGTGTTTTGAGTGATGAGGGAGAAGCAGGGCGACGCGGCAGCGTGCACATGAAACCGAATGCCCACCACGCATCGCACAATCTCTCTTACCCTCGTTCTATCCCGACATATGGGCTTCCTCTAATGAGCTTCTCAAAAGAATGCCTTCCCGATTAAGCCCTTGTCTTCTGGTGCTCCGCCGCGCCTGGATCGTCAACTAACTCGCTCCTCGCTGCTCCCTCTCCAACATCCACTGGAGGCAGGGTCATTATAAGTATTGAGGGAAGATCTGTTTACACCACCTCTTTTCAGATCTCAAGCTATGCTCTAGAAAAGTTCTAGTTTGGAGGATTCACATCTCTGAATTGAGGTGAAGATGCTTTGAATATTTAATGGTAGAACTTATGAAAAGGTTAAACGAACAACGGACACTATTGGTGTTCGCCATATATCGATAGATAGATAGATAATAGATAGATAGATACTGAGGAGTCTTCTCTGAGAGTCACTCCATGAGCAGTGGCCATTTCATTTGAGAAAAACGACCATCATATTATATACAGCACACAAACAAAACCTCGTGCATGCAACCCGGCAAATAACGTTTGTTTTAATTGAAGAAATCGTGACTAAACATGTTTTTATTACAACTTAAATTTTTAAGGTTATAGCACAAGCGTTTCTTCCGTTTTAATTTGAACTGTAAACCTCTGTTGTGCTGCCCTTTGTTTGCCAAAAATGTAAATAAAATAAAACAAAACAAAGCAAAAAATAAATAAATACATAAATAAAAGGGGTTGTTTAACTTCCCTTTGGTTAAAAGATTAATTTAATTAATGTTTTATGCCTTCATTTGATTACCAGAAAAATTTAAATACATAACACAAAATGTCTGGGGTGTGTGTGTGTGTTTTACCTAACTTTAAACCATAATTTTGGGGACAAATTTGTACCCAAAAGTGAGCGAAACCTGACAAAATCTCCAAAAACTTACCTTTGGGGACGTCCTCATTTGTAAAAATGGTATAAAAATAAAATAAACAAAGTTTTTTTTTAATTGTAAAAATGCAGAAAGTCTCCTGTGAGGGGAAGGTTTAGGGGTAGGGATGGTGTAGGGCAATATAATATACGGTCTGTACAGTATAAAAACCCTTACGCCTATGGAGATCCCCCTTTTTTCACAAAAAAAACAAACCTGTGTGTGTGGGTGAGTGTGGGTGTTGTGTGTGTGTGTGTGTGCTCGCGTGGTGTGCACAAACTAGGAACTAAATGTGTATAATGACAAAGTTCAACATAGGTATTACAAGAGAATGGTGACTTTTCAGGACATTAACCCCGTCCCCACTTTTCAAAAACGCTTATAAATCACCACAGATGAGTGTAGTGAACAACCTGAAAAAGGCCACAAAGTCTCCTGTAGGGTTAATGTTTATGTTAGGGTTGTGGTACTGCAATAGAATATACGGGTTGTACAGTATAAAAACCATTACGCCTATGGAGATTCCCCACTTAGATAGCTAAGTAAAATGTGTGTGTGTGTGTGTGAGAGTGATGTGTTTGTGTGTGTGTGTGTGTGTGCAGAGTGTGTTTTGGTCTTTGACAGAGAGTGTGTGTGTGTGTGTGTGTAGTGTGGAGCGGGCGTGAGAGTGTGTGTTGTGTGTGTGTGTGTGTGTGAGAGAGAGATAGAGTGTGAGAGTGTGTGTGTGTTAGCGAGAGAGAGAGAGAGTGTGTTTGTGGTGTGTGTGTGTGAGAGAGAGAGTGAGAGTGTGTGTGTGTGTGGGGGAGAGAGAGAGAGAGAGAGAGAGTGAGAGTGGGTGTGTGTGTGTGTGTGAGAGAAAGAGTGTGTGTGTGTGAGAGAGAGAAAGAGAAAGTGAGTGTGTGTATGTGTGGAGTGGAGTGGTGGTGTGTGTGTGAGAGTGAAGAGAGAGAGAGCGAGAGAGTGTAGTGTGTGTGTGTTTGGTAGTGAGTGGTGATGTGTGTGTGTGTTGAGAGCGGAGAGGAGAGAGTGGGTGGTTGTGTGTGGTGAGTGAAGGTGTGAGTGTGTGTGGTGGGTGTGTGTGAGAAAAGGAGAGAGAAGAAAGTGTGTGTGTGGTGGTGTGTGTGTGTGTTGAGAGCGAGAGAGATAGAGAGTGAGTGTGTGGAGGGATGTGTGTGTGAGGGTGTTGGTGTGTGTGTGTGTGTGTGTGCGAGCGAGTAGGAGAGAGAGTGTGTTTGTGTGTGTGTTGTGTGTGTGTGTGAGGCAGGAGAGAGAGAGTGAGTGTGGGTGATTGGAGTGTGTGAGAGAGAGGTGTGGTGTGGGTGGTGTTGTGTGTGGTTGTCAGGATGCTCAGTGCGTTCTGTTACAGCAGTGGGTGTTGTGTCAGACAGTGAGGGTATTCCAGCCGGTACAGACCAGCGCTCCAGAGATCTGGCGTTCACACCTGCAGCGCTGCCAGGCTTCCAGCTCCACACAACAAACTTTTCCCAACCCAAACAAAACAAGCGACACACTGTAGAATTTGATGATGCCTGTCTTGAAACCCCTCATTTTCTGCCTCCAATAGGCTCCGCCCACAAAACAGATCAGCCCTGTTTTCGGATCTGTAAGACTAATCTCACGCTCTATCGTCAATTTCATTGAATACATTGCTTATCGCTGGGTGCAAGCTCTTGAATATCGGAGAACATTTTGAAAAATGACATCTAATCAATATATGTATATATCTTTTTAAACAACTATTTTGTACCGTCCGTGACTTCTCTAGCCGTACAGGCTACTCTCCCGGGTTTTTTCTGCAACCGTGATGCCACGCATCCTGAATATTACAACCTATAATTAGGGTCTCATAATTGTATGAAGCTATTTTTGAGTCCTCTGCGGCGCGGTTGGATCACTTCACACTCCTCAGGGAGTTCTTTATCAGTACACCAGGACAGGACAGTAAGCAGAAGAGAAAAACGCTTTCTGACAGCTTCGCCTTTAGACTCTCAGAGCGTTTTCCTACTTATCACACACCACACACACACACACACCACACACACCCACACGCACACACACACACACACTCACCTACACACAACCCACACACACACACAGACACACACAACTCACTCTCTTCCTCACCCACCACACTCGCACTCCCACCACACTCCTCACACAGACCCCACCACACACCTAGAGCACCGACACACCACCCACGACGACACACAACCCCAGACACACACACACTCAGGCATTAATTTTTGTGAATACAGACTGTAAGTAAAAGCACATTAGTCTCTCTTCACGAGGCTGAATGGATCGGACGGAATCCATTAGACTGAATCCAGAGGTTTAGAGATTATTCACCTCCACTATCCACCTCAGTGTCTAAAAATACTGCAGTGTTGCTCTGTTCCAATACCTAGTGAGCTGCCTACATAGACAGTAGGGGGGAACGGTTCTCCACACACGGTTCGGCACACACTAGGACCGCAGTTCAACTTAAATCTGACAACGAATCTGTAATATGGTTTGCTATAAATAAAATGTAAAACAAACAGGGTTCGGCTAATATATGTTTCTGTTGATGGATGCGCATTCTGGCTTCCCAATACATTACTACAACGTGGACAAACCATTCACTCTTGTTCAATGCGAATGCCGTATGCTGGTGGAATATGAGCAGTCATTTATATTTATTCCTTCATCGGGGGTGCTGATGGCGCGCCATTATGCAGCAGCCGACGGTTAATCTTGTTTTTTAAAGCTAAACTCATTTAAGCTTTGCCAGTATAAATATTTTTTTAAGAGCCAGAGGATGCGAGCTCGCACATGCAGTGAGAAGATTTGTGCGTGCGCTCATCCGAAGCGTGCAAATATTAAGCTCTCTCTGAATTATTGTGTTTGAATGGACAAATTCACACAGAAATGATGTCAAAAAGCCCATCTTGGTAAATATCCTATAGCAGCATAGCCGGCTGAACGACCGTACTGTATCAGTGCTCTGGATCAGTGTATTCTCTTAAAGTGACAGCACTTTCTTAATATTAATCAAACAGCAACAACAAGGAAATCACTCACTCTTGATTGAATAGCTTTTGTAACTTTAATAAAGATTAAGCTTTAATTTATACAGTAAAAAATGCTATTTTACATTTGATTACTTTATTCAATTTCTGTACCTAAAAACTATGTTAGACCTACCTAAAAAAAACTGAAAATCATTGTTTATTTTATTTGTATCTTTACTCTGTTGTATTTAGATAGATTATTCTTATTTTCTTTTATTTGACAGTATAGTTTTTTATGTTTATTTTAATTATGAATCACCTAGTGAGCATATATTTTCAATTAAAAATGGTGAAGTTTGACAAAAACGTTAGTTTGCATCACTGAATATCACTGTCGGCTGTTTAACATTTATATTGTGAAAAAAGTTGAATATTAAATGTTGATCTACTTTTTTAACTCAAACTCGCTGTTAAACAAATGGTAAAGTCTGTTGCCTTTGATTTGATTAACCATCTCAATCATTTTGAAGCTTTTGACATCTTAACATCAAAAGAATGTCATGATGAATGTCATGTTGTCATATATTTGATTATTCATGTTGTTCTTGAGCTTTAGAGACACTGTGAGTGGAAAATTACTCTCACAAATCATGTTAAGAACATGTCTGAATCATATTTTAGCTCAAAATATGATGCAAATACAGAAAGTCCGAAAATGAACAAATCTTGTTTATTTCTGCTGTTTTGCTGGTGAAATGTGACTCCGGCCGTCTGGCTGCTTCATTCTGTCCTCTAGAAGGGAGCCGGACTCCCGTGGACTCTGTTCACTCTCATTTTGTTGCGTTTATTGTCAGTAATGGTGCACCAGCAGTGCAGCACAAACGCCACTCGCTGATTGTGTGTTAATCGAAGGCTTTTCTCGCTGCACGTACAGACAGCAGATATCAGCTCTCCTGATGAACGCTGGGAATATTTGAGTGCGAGATTCTGAAGGAATGAATGCATTATTCATGTGGCTGTATAAGCGTTAATTAACAGTGCTGCTTGGCATTGTGCAGGGAATGAATGTGTTTTTCCTAGCATTCACTCGCAGCATGCTTGACTTATCAAAGGCCGTGGCTCCGCCCTCCCGCGCAGCGTTTGCATAATGCCAGCGATGCAATTAAACGCAGGAATCTCCTCACTTACAGACGCAATATTTGCACTTTCTGTGATTCCCGACGGCGTCACGCTCTTCTGACCCCTGTAAACGCTGTCTTCTCTCTCATTGACTGACTTCTGTTCGATTTGTTTCGCCGTCTGCTGTGAATAATTGATCGGCCCTTCAGATTCTGATCTTATTTTTGCTATGTGATGCTGGGAAGCATGAAATATTGACCTGCTCGGCACTGGACAGAGAGAGTAGATCCCGAAGATGCGTGATGCATGAGAATGAAGCTGCAGGCGTGTGAAATCAAAGCACATACGTGATTTAAACACATGTGAAACACAGACAGATGGTCATGAATTAACTCAGCGTGCTGGTACTGCGGTGCACTGATTTCATGCCCAGTTGTTGGGTCTATGTTTGCATTATAAGGCTCATCTGGACTTCAGGTTTCAAACTTTATAAGTTTAACACACTCCAGTCAGCTGGAAGCATCACGACACGCTCTCGCATTAAAACAGCTGAGCATCGTTGAACTGAAAGCACGTTTATAGATTGGCTCTGATTGGTCTGTTGTGTTGAATTGACAGGGCAAAATTGATTGACAGGGGCAAAGTTGCCCAATTGGTGAATTCAATTCAAATTCAAATTCATTCATTTGAAAAAGAGATGATTATTAAATTCTGAAAATTCATGCTCAATCTGTGCAATTTATTTTAGTTATTTATTTATTTATATATCCACGTGCAGCAGACCATTCAATTAATTTGAATTTAATTTTGGATATAAAAAAAATTATAAATAATAATAGCACAGACTGAGCATGAATTTTCAGAATTGAATAATCGTCTCCTTTTCAAATTAATTAATTTGAATTTGAAAATCAAAATAAAGTGATACATTCTGTACACATATGATCTATCCATCTATCCATCTGTCTATCTATCTACCATCTGACTATTTCTATCTATCTATCTAGCTATCTATCTCTCTATCTAATCTTCTATCTATCTATCTATCTATCTATCTAATCATCTGTCTGTCCACTGTCGTCTATCTATCTATCTATCTATCTATCTATCTATCTATCATCTGTCTGTCTGTCTATCTATCTATCTATCTATCTATCTATCTATCTATCTATCTATCATCTTTCTTTCACTCTATCTGTCTATCTCGTCTATCTATCTACTAGCTATCTATCTATCTATCTATCCATCATCCATCTATCCATCTGTCTATCTATCAATCTAATTCTCATCCTTCTATCCATGTCTGTCTATCTATCTATCTATCTATGCTATCTATCGACTAGCCATCTATCCGATCTGTCCTATCTATCTACGAGCTATCTATCTATCTATCTATCTATCTATCTATCTATTTCTTTCTTTCTTTCTTTCTATCATCTGACTCTTTCTTTCTTTCTGTCTATATATCTATCTATCTATCTATCTATCTAGCTATCTATCTATCATCTATCTATCTATCCATCTATCTATCTATCTATCTAATCTATCATCTGTCTGTCGTCTATCCATCTATCTATCTAAAACTCTATCTAATCTATCTATCTATCCTCTCTCTTCTATCTAATCTATATCTAATCATTCTGTCATGTCTGTCTATCTATGCTAAATCTATCTAATCAATAACTTTCTGTCTATTCTAGCTATCATCGGATCTGTCTGTCTATATCTATATGTGTCTGTCTGTCTATCTGTATATCTATCTATCTATCACTGTCTGTCTGTCTATCTATCTATCTATCTATACTATCATCTGTCTGTCTATCTATCTATCATCTGTCTGTCTGTCTATCTATCTATCTATCTATCTATGTCTGTCTATCTATCTGTCTGTCATTTTATATCTATCTATCTATCTATCTATTCTATCTATCTATCTATCTATCTACTGATCTCACTATCTATCATCTGTCTGTCTGTCTTCCATACGTCTAGCTAATCTATCTTCTATCCACTATCTGTCTATCTATCTATCCTCTGTCTGTCTGTCTATCTATCTATCTATCCTATCTTCTATCATCTGTCTGTCTATCTATCTATCATCTGTCTGTCTGTCTATCCATCTATCTATCTATCTATTATCTATCATCTATCATCTATCTATCAATCTATCATCTATCCGTCTATCTATCTATCTATCTATCATCATCTATCTGTCTATCTATCTATTTCTCTGTCTGTCTGTCTATCCATCTATCTATCTATCTATCTATCTATCTATCTATCATCTGTCTTTCTATCTATCTATCATCTATCTGTCTATCATCTATCATCTATCTATCTATCTATCTCTCATCTGTCGTCTTCTATCTATCACTGGCTTCTGCCATCCATCTATCTATCTATCTATCTATCATCTGTCTGTCTGTCTATCTTTCTATCTATCTGTCTTTCTATCTATCTATCTATCATCTATCAATCTATCTATCTATCTATCATCTATCTGTCTATCTATCTATCTATCTATCTTCTGTTTGTCTGTCTATCTATCTATCTATCTAATCTAGGCTATCTATCTATCTATCTATCATCTGTCTGTCTATCTATCTATCTATTTTTCTGTCTATCTATCTATCTATCTATCATCTGTCTGTCTATCTATCTATCTATCTATCTGTCTGTCTATCTATCTGTCTGTCTGACTGTTTATCTATCTATCTATCCATCTATCTATCTATCTTCTGTCTGTCTATCCTTCTTTCTGTCTTTCTGTCTTTCTGTCTGTCTTTTTGTCTGTCTGTCTGTCTATCTATCTGTTCATTCTATAAATTCTGTCTATCTTTCATATCTTTCTTCCATGTATTGTCTCTGTCTCGCATTCTACCTCTCTATCTATCATTCGTTCTGTCGTTCTCTGTATTGTTCATTTATTCTATCTGTCCTCTCAGTTCAGTTCTGAATGGTGCACAGCCCTAACCCTCACGCATTAAAACAACAGAGGCTAAATGAAGGTCCTTCTATGAAACTGCTGTCCGTTACAGAGGCATTAACTCTCCTCCAGAAATATCCTGAATCTGCATCTCACAGAAAATAGACTACAGATGCTGAAAATGTGCCTGAAATATGAATATTCTTCGCAGGACTCCAGCTTCTCCAAGCTCCCTAAACGCTGAAGCCGGATCGCTGCAGAATAAATCAAACTCGTTACAGTGTGTCAGATTGTAAATATATGTAAATATGCAACAAATTTCCCAAGCAGATTTCCTCCTTTCTGACTCCTCCCTCATTTTTATTCATGACCTGTAATTCATTAAACTGTGTGCATCGTTACGCACACACAAAATAGGCTAATTAATACACTTGACGATAAGCCGGGGCAGCATGGGGTCGGTGCTGAACTACATTTTCATCACTAGAGCTCTTAGAGGCTCTGACACACAAAACAACAGCCAGACTTACTTTGAATTTTACTTATTTTTGCTACATTTTAAAAGAGATTCTGGCCTTTAGAGACTGTTAAAACTTCTCACAACATGCTGATTTAAAGCAGTTGAAGATAAATGCACCTGACATTGTTTATGAGTGGATAAACTACTCATCCCATGATGCACTGCAAATGATCATGACCTTTCCAGACATCTGAGAGCTGAATCTCACAGATTCAGATCCATCGAGCTGCTGCGCGACCATCTGCGATGTGTGAGTGTGCGTGTGTGAGTTTGCGAGTGTGTGCACGTGTGAGTGTGTGCGCGTGTGTCGTGTGTGTGTGTGCGGTTTTTTGTGCAATGGAGGCTAAAATGTGTTAATGACAAAGGTAGAACATAGGTATTACAAGGAGAAGGTGACTTTTCAGGACATTACCCCATGTCCCCACTTTTCAAAACGCTTATAAATCACACAGAATGGAGTGTATTGAAAATCTGAAATAGCAGAAAGTCTCCTGTGAGGGGTAGGTTTAGGGGTAGGGTTGGTGTAGGGCAATAGAATATACGGTCTGTACAGTATAAAAACCATTACGCCTATGGAGAGTCCCCACTTTTCACAAATGTAAAACCATTGTGTGTGTGTGTGTGGGTGTGTGTTCGTGTGTGTGTGTGTGTGTGAGTTACCGTGTGGAGTGTGTGTGTGTGTGGGATTGGTGAGTGTGTTGTGAGTGCGTGAGCGTGTGCGCGTGGAGTGTGTGTGTGATGTGGGAGTGTGTGTGTGTGTGTGTGTGTGTGTGTGTGTGTGTGTGTGTGTGAGAGTGAGTGTGTGTGTGTGTGTGTGTGTGTGTGCGTGCGCGTGTGCGTGTGTGTTTGTGTGCGTGCGTGCGTGCGCAGAGGTGTGTGTGTGTGTGTGGTTGTGAGAGAGTGTGTGTGTGTGTGTCAGAGAGAGAATGTGTGTGTGTGTGTGATTGTGTGCGCCCGCAGCGTAGTGTGTGTGTGTGTGTGAGAGAGCGTGTGTGTTTGTGTGCGCGAGTGTGTGTGTGTGTGTCCATATCAGGTCTGGATTACTCTCTTCTGCCACGCTTCATTTACACCAGCTCATGCCCCATTAGTCAGAGCCCAGAATGCTCTGCACACACATGTGGCTCAGGGTTCAATTAAAGACTGGTTATGCAAAGGATCGCTGCAGTTTCTCGCTGTAATTTCCGTCTATTAATTCATCCTCTAGCTGAAATGTGATCTGTCTGTCTCACATACAGGGACTGTAGCATGTGGCTAGCACAGTGTTAGCATAGCCTCAGTCTGAAACAACAAGAAATCAATATTGAAAAATTAGTGAATCTTGTCTCAGACATTTACTTTTTAATATAACATGCAAAATCCCCTTGAACTGAGGTTTAGGTATTTTTTTTTATGTTTTATGTCAGCTTTGTTTTTTGTGATGAAGCAATATTTTTTGTTTGTGTTTTTATTTGTATTTATTCATATAAATAATTATTTGTTTTATTTAGTGTTTTTACGATCTTTTAATTGCAAATATATTTTATTATCTTTGTTTGATTCTCATATAAATATATGTGTGTTTTGTATGTCTTTATATAATATATATTCTATATATATCTATATAATATGAAAAAATTGTATATATAGCTTATATCTTTTATTAATCTTTATTAGTCTTAATATAAAAGATAAATATAAATATATTGTAACTATACAATATCTGTGAATAAACTGCAACAATTCCACACGTTTTCGCGTGTGTGTGTGTGGTGGTGTGCCATGATAGATAGTTTTTTGATGTATGATTTTGTATATTTTTGTTTTTACAATATATTGTAGTTTAAGGAATATTTTTAATTAAAATATATATTTTTAGTTTTAAATATAAATAGTGTTATGCTAATTATGTAAGATATATGCCATGTTTCCAAAATAAAAATATATTAAAAATAATAAACAAACTCTCAAATACATTAGTTAATTAAATTCTTTAAAATAAATTGATGTTAATCTATGAAATCAAAATCAAATGCAGTAGTAGCCGAATCTGGATGCATTTTTTTAGCCCCATTGGGAGTTTTTTTGTCACATTTGTGTAATTTTTCATCCCTGAGCACTGAATCATTTCTGACTCAGGACCAAATGCTGTTTGTAGTGTCTTTATATCAGCTGTACTCCGTACAAATGTCCTCTGACAGCAGTTTTAGTGTCTCTAACCTGTTTATCTTGTTGATGGAATGAGCTTTGGTTTAACTGGCGACGTCTTTGTTTAGTTCAGTTGTATATGAGTGTCTCTGATGTCCTTACAGTGACAGCGCCCCTGAAATAGAACAGCATCTTCTGCTTCATGTCTTAACTAAATTCAACCATTTAAGACACAATAAGTGCTCTTCAGTCGCATTCCTGCTTTGGTTTGTAGTCCTAATCGTGTCTTTTTCAAGCATTCCTTCCATTCTGTTTGGTTAAGTTGCATCAAACAGCCAAACGATCCTCAGCAGCCGAATGCCATCTCTCTCTCTCTGGCTCTGCTTTTTTGTGTTTTGTGGTCCGGCGTCTCTGTTTCCCTCCCCAGCAGACGGCCCGTTGTTTCCACTAATGAAGAGACACCACACTACCCACAAACATGCAGCCGCGCTTTAAGCCAAGCCCTAATCATACGCTTGAGAGAAAGATTCCAGAGGCCGGAGAACAAGCATGCATCGCGGAAACCCAGAGGAAGGCGTTGGTTTCGAGTCGGGTAGAAGAGAGTTCGACCGCTGTGTTTGTAGTCTTTCTGATAAGTAAAACATGCGCTTGTGCTTCTACATGTGTGCATTTCTGTTTTATAGCTTCAGTCTTCAGTTTCTGAATGTGAGAATTTAAACCTATAATGTTAGGTTATCTATTTCATCCCTTTTCTCCGAGGTTGTAGGTTCGATTCTCACTGTATGCATGAAATAATCAAATGTATAGCTTGAATTCATTGCAAGTCACTTTGCATAAAAGCACCTCCCAGATACATAAATGCAAATGCAGATGTAATTGAAAGAACGTCAGACTTTCAGCATTATTTCAAGAAAAGTGAGCACTTTTGTTCCCAAATTACATATTCAACTGTACATAAAACAGCATTTGCAAGCTTTTATACCTCAGAAGTAATGTACAGTGCACTTCAGAACTAGGCAAAAGAGTTTTGGATAATATTAGCATAAATTGTCGCTTAATGCAAGGATAAAGGACAACTTTTTATTAAATCAGAAATTAATTAATTTAGAACATAAATACTAGATCTACTTAACCCTGTAAAGCCTGACATATGTAATGGAACAGTTTATTAAACCTTTAGATACATTTTTTTTTTTAAAAAGCATCGTATTTAGCTTCAGGCTTTTATGGCTCTATCGCTGATATAGTGAGAATATGAAGTATCAGCTCAATTTTATTCAGAGACTCAAACTAAGCAAAAATGTGCTATAATTTGGTGCAGATGCTGATATTTATATGAAATTCTGATTCTAATGTAAATCAGTGAGATCTTTATAACAGTAGAGCAGATACTGACATAAAATGATCATAATATCAGTGGCCACTCTATATCTCCAATAATATGTCTTTATTATTGGAGATATGGAGATACAGAGATTGAAATGCTCCGAACATATAACACAGTGATTGAGAGCTGAAGAAATAAAGGCTCCTCAGAAGATGTGAGATGTTCTGGAGGCTTGTGAAGATCATTCCTCCGCTGAGGAACAGTGAAGGTAAAGTTTCTGGAAACAAACGCTTCCTCAAAGATCCTGAGGATATTTGAGACTCTAAAACAGGATTGATGGAGAATCAAGTAAAGCTGAGCTGCTTCAGTGCAGTAAGAGTTCATCTGGAGATATTACTGCACTTATTCTGACGCTTACTTGATAAAAGACACGTAAAGCATAAGCTGAAAAGAGCTTTTACTGGAAAAAATACTCTAAACTATCAACCAGATGACAGAAGGCATGCCGTTTGAGTGTGACAGCAAAGTTTGATCATGTTGATAATTTAGGTACCTATCAAATATGATAGAGTAGCTTTAAACAACATCTCTAAATCTTGTTCAGATTGGTCTGTTGCGAACTAACTTCGATTTAAACGTTTAAAGACTCGAATAAGAAACCTGGGCCGAGTTTAATGCTGTATTACTGTTATAATGTAATCAAAAAGAAATCGTTATTGCCGTTCTTCAGTAATCAGTGGAAGTTTTTTAATGCATTTGCACCAAGAAATGATTTATGCTGATATCGTGCTGAACTCCTCTTGAAATCTGCATTTACAAAGGTTTGTATAGATTGTGAAAGATTATGCAGACAAGCGTGTTTCTGGTGAATGACGTGCACAGATGAATCGATCACACTCAGAGCAGGAGTGTGTGTTAAAGAAGCAGCGGGTCATCGGTGACGAGCGTTGTTGTGTCAGACGGAGCCGTCTTTGTGTTTGACTGACAGGCGGCTGTTTGATGTGGAGTCCAGGAGAGACGCCCGAGGCTGGGCTGAGCGTCAGATCCTGCGCCCGCATTGATCTGCTTCAGTCGGGCGTCTCTCTGACCACGTGTTTGTTTGCCTTGTCGGCTGAGGGCATTTCTGACGGATAAACAGAGGCTGGAGGGAATGTACAGAACTCGTCTACAGGCCGTGCGATCGATCGAGTCAACACGTCTTTCAGCCCGGGGTCTGTGGACTCAAGTAGTCTTTATATTTCAGATGTTATTTCTAAATGTGGTAAATTTGTTAAATAGCTTTTTCAGTCTAAAGATTTATTTTTAGATATATATTATATATTGTATATTTGTCTGCTTTCTAATAGAGCAGAAATCATAACACAGACTACTCCGGATAGACAAGTTTTAAATAACGGGATTATTAGCGTGCTTTTACAAGAACATACTATTTTCAGTCTTTACACTTAATTTCATGTTTAATTCAGGGTGTCACTTGCAATTACTTTTTAATTATTTCTGAAATCTACTAGCAATTTCTGTAAAGAAATATTCAATATTTTAGTATCACTATTATTCTATTATTTAGTCCATATTTGGAGCCCTGGAGCACAAAACAGTGTTAAAGTCGCTGTGTGATTTTGTAGCAATAACCAACAATCATTGTAGGGTCAAATATACATTTCTCTTTTATGCCAAAAATCATTAGGATTTAAGTCCGCTCATGTTCCATGCAATATTTTGTAAATTTCCTAGCTTAAATATATCAAAACGTAATGTTTATTTAGTCTATGCATATTGCTAAGACCTTCATTTTGAACAACTTTAAAGATGATTCGCAATGTTAGATTTTTTTGGCACCCGCAGTATTCCAGAGTTCAAATATTGGCCATCCTAACACCCTGTACATCAATGGAAAGCTTATTTATTTTTTAGCTTTCAGATGATGTATAAATCTCACTTTTGAAAAATTGACCCTTATGACTAGTTTTGTGCTCCAGGGTCACTGTAAATATTTTAGTATCTCCAACATACTATTATAATTTTTGCTAATATTTTGGATTAGATTTTATTTATTTATTTATTTGCTTTCATGTTAATTTTAGTTCAAGTTTTAGTATTTTTTTGTGTTTTTGACATTTTTATTAGTTTTGACATTTTTATTGTCTGTAAAGTTTTTATATCTAGTTAAACTAAATGAAAATGAAAGTACTGTCTTGACAGCTGGCTGTAATAAAATAAGCTTGTTTTTTTGTTGTTGTTATTTTCAGTTAACATTTATTTATTTCACGTAACAGATTTTGTAATGGTTTTGTTTTTAGTTTTAGTTAACTATCATAACCCTGGATTCTACACCAATTTTATTTTACGTGTAAAGAAACCTGAACCTCATATCTTGATGTTTTGAATAAACAAGGTTTGTGGTTAATAGAAACATATTTGATGTTTTGATCAATGGTTTGATTTGAGGGAATAAAGCTTTAAATTTAGCTTCAGAATGTCTTTTTGGGGGCTTAAACATTTTAGGTCCCATTGGTTTTATAATACGGACAGCTGAAACATTGTTTGTGTTCTACAGATGAAAGAAAGTCATACAGGTTTGGAACGATTTAAGATTTTTGGTTAAAATATCCCTTTAAACATCTCTATTTGATCAAGTCTGGGTTGGAAAAGCTTGACAAGCCCTCGTTCATTATCCATGTCAAATCATTGGATCCTTTACTATTTCAAAACAGCTGCAGCCTAAATCAAACACAATGGCATTTGAGCCTCATAAAG
This sequence comes from Sinocyclocheilus anophthalmus, assembly GCA_018155175.1. Taxonomy (NCBI): domain Eukaryota; kingdom Metazoa; phylum Chordata; class Actinopteri; order Cypriniformes; family Cyprinidae; genus Sinocyclocheilus; species Sinocyclocheilus anophthalmus. The sequence continues at coordinate 46,230 of JADLZN010003659.1, read as the reverse complement.
TGCAGTTGTTTTTGGCACTGAATATGCATTTCCAGAGTCAAATATGCACAGATTTCATATGCATTTATTGGTTTTAATACATAAAATACGAGTTCTCATTATTGATCACCCCCCGCTGTGGAACAGCCCTTTCTAGGGTTGCCAGAGCAGCATTAATGATCACCTCCTGCTCTCGCCGCGGCTCCAGAAGACCTCAGCGTGTGCTTCACTAAACCACATCCATGTTTAAATATATTAAAGGTGTAGTTCACCCCAAAACTACATACCTGTTGTTTATTCATCCTCAGGGCATGGTAAAATGCATCTCAAAAGGACCTTATTTACTGCTAAAGCTCTGAATTCAGATTCAAATCATGGCTCGTTGACGCATCAAGTTCCTTGGTAGGGGGTGGGGGGGGGGGGGGTGATGTCACTGAGGTTCACAAAACATCATCATGTGGCAGAACTCAGTGTGACATGCTGCTGAATATTTTGGGTGCAATATGAGATTTCAGAGCTTGAGTGAACTTACATTTGTGTCTGTTCATCACTTAAAGCATCATAGGACTTCAGAAGACCTGCAGTGTAGAGTATGAGTCTAATGTTAGGGTGCTGTTATGGTGCTTTTCATTCTTGTGGAACTGAACACCCTAGAAACCACTCAAACACACTATCAACTTCATAGCACCACCCTGGAAACCACCCAGAACCCCACCTAGTAACCAATAGCAACACCCTGAAAACCACTCAAACACACTATCAGCTTCATAGCAACACCCTGGAAACCACCCAAACACACTAGTAACCTCATATCAACACCCTGGAAACCACCCAAACACACTATCAACTTCATAGCACCACCCTGGAAACCACCCAAACACACTAGTAACCACATAGCAACACCCTGAAAAACCCGACTCACACCACTATCTCTTTCATATCAACCCCCTGGAAACCCACCCAACACACAGTAACCTCATATCAACACCCCTGGCAACCACTCCAACACACTACAACTTCATAACACACCCTGGAAACCAACCCAACACACTAGTAACTGCATAGCAACGTCCTGGAAACCAACCAAACACACAATAAACTTCATAGCAACACCCTGGAAACCACCCAAACACACTAGTAACCTCATATCAACACCCTGGAAACCACTCAAACACACTATCAACTTCATAACAACACCCTGGAAACCACCCAAACACACTAGTAACCTCATATCAACACCCTGGAAACCACCCAAACACACTATCAACTTCATAGCAACACCCTGGAAACCACCCAAACACCCTAGCAACCACATAGCAGTGCACTGAAATCACTCTGGCATAGTGTTGCCAGCTTTTGCTCAGTGTAAAGTAGGGCTGTCGCGATAACCGCAATATCGCAATACCATGCTATTGACGAGCAAACCGCAGAGGAGTGCAAGAACCGCAGCAACCGCAATATTTGCGTGTTTTATTTTTTCATAGGGTTATGCCCTTCTTGTTTTACACTTCATGCATGTGGACTGATTATTAAACAAGTTAGTAATGATAACATCATGTGTACCATGCTGATTTGTACAGAGGCTCGGTAGATTTGCACTTAACAAGCCTAAAAAGACAGTGAATGAGAGAGAGATCGACTGAGCGCGTGCGATTACTTGCGTCTGTCCTCCAGGTCATATATATTTGTGAAAATATGTTGTCATGTCCAAGGAAAGCGAAATCTGTCTTAGCATCGAGGCATAGCTGGTCAGCTGAGCCTTCAAACGTGGAGCTCAATGTTAAAATGATTTCAACAGCATGTTTCATTACGTCTCTTTGAATGAATGAATCAGCGGTTTTGAGCGTGTAGTTGAAAGACGGTCCCTTTCCTCCACCTTGTGGCGCATCACTGTAATTGCACTGCCTGACAGCCGCCTAGAACGCACGCAGGAGGAAATATCAATAGAAAGTCTCTTGTCCAGTCAGATTAAGAGATCAGATTACAACTAGGCTAACTGTTATACATATAGGCTAACGATAGCCTAATGATCTTATTGTCAGGTTTATGTTCTGTTATGTGGATCGTTATTTTGTGATTCTCTTTTGTTTACTTCACTTCCTGTTTCAATGCTCTATTTGGTTTTGGTTTAATTGGTTTCTGAATATGACCTTGTTAGTTATATTGTAACACATACACACACAAATTATATATATATATATAATCTATATATAATCTATTTATAATAGATATATGTGTGTGTGTGGTGTGTGTATGTTTATGTCGTAATACCGTGTCTATTTGAGCCCTCAAATGACCGCAAGGAATTCCCTCCCGCGACAGCCCTAGTGTGAATCCTGCTCTTGGTTTTCCGGCAGCAACTGTAGTGTTTCGTGTGTGTTGAGAGTCTTTCTGGCTCAAGAGTCTGAGTGATTTGTGGAGATTATGAAGGTCCGCTGTGAGCAGCAGCACTGATTGTTCGTAATGAAGGAGACTGTATTGTCAGCAGGGCTCCTGATGGATGGATCTTTATATTCTCCGAAACTGGCCGTCCTGTTACTAAGTGGGAATTTCCCAGACTTTGACCAGGGAAGGAGCATCTATAGGCAGCTTTAGTGTTGGGCATGCAGAAGCTTTCAGCTGTTTTCACAGGCTCACAGCGAGGGCTTTTATAATGTCCATGTGTCTCTAATGCTTGAGCTGCTGTAGGTTCAAATACTGTCCTTATTCAGTTCTACTAATCAATCAAATCATCATTGTGAATCTAACTGATTCATTTGTGCTTCTCGTGCAGTTATTGTAGTGTTATTTACTCATATTATTCAATATTTTGACTTCGCTTTTTTGTGCTTTTGTCATTTCTGTTAGTTTTTTAAAAATATATATTTCTGTTTAGTTTCATTTTATTTTATTTTTTTAAATTTTATCTTTAGCAGTTGTAGTACTTCAACTTCAACTTATTTTATTCCAGTTAGTTGCCATGGCAACATTTCTAATTTTCATTTTTTAAGTTGAAATTTTTCATCCAATGTTTATATTTTATTTCAGCTCTATTTAGAATTCATAGATAAATTATATTATTTTTGATATAGTGGTTTATAGTATTTATTAATATTTTGAAGTAGTGTTTATTTTGATATTTTTAGTTTTAATTTTAATTTTAGTTTTGCAATTTTATGTGCTTTTGTTACTTTTATTAGTTGTTTTTATATTTATCTTAGCTTTAGGAATTGTAGTACTTCAACTTAAACCTATTTTATTCCAGTTAGTTGCCAAGTTAGTTTCTAATTTTCATTTTTTAAGTTTAAGTTTATAATCCAATATTTATATTTTATTTTATTTTTCATCTTAATCAATCACAAAACCCCTAGAAATTCATAGCTTCATAAAAAATGTTTGCGAGGGCCAGCAATACGATTTTCCTTTATGCAACAGTAGGGATGCACCGATATGAAAATTTTGGCCGATACCGATAACCGATAATTCTTTATTTTTGATAACCGATATGTTGGCCGATAAATTTATATCCAAATTGTTATATACTTTTTGGGAGCCTGATTACAAAAAAGGTCTCATCATTAAAAACCACATCCCGAACACTTCAACATAAGCAGCCTAGTTTGAACGGTGTATGTTTTAAAAAATAATTTTACTCTCCCATTACCAAATTTAGTCATAAAAAAGCCTTACAAATAAATAAAATAATGTTTAAATAATGCAAACAAGTCACTGGACGTCATTACACGTGTAAAGAATCAAAATTAATGCACCATAGATCAATAAAACGGAATAGCATCTGCACGGACAATAATTAAATTATTTTAATTACTAAACCATATTGCTGATGAAGATAATAATAGAAAAATACAAGTGGTTGTTGTTATTAATAATGTATCAATGATTTTGAAAAAGTAACAAATTAATACCACTGTTTTAAATAGCAGCCGTTTGAGCTGCGCGTGCTGAAGCTGAAGAGCTGAATGAACATGGTAAACTGAAGCGTTTTGCTGGTAGCTTATTTAACTCAAGGAAATGCATCATATATTAGATTAATCAGATATTTATACAACATAAACAAAATTTTACAACTTATATATGTACAAAATGATGAAGTTATTTCGTGCTATAGTCAGAATGTGTGATCTTGTTGTGGATGCGCTCTTCCCATATCAACGCGCTGAAACACAGCAACTAAACCCAAAGAATGCACAACGTTTTATTATAATAATGTTCTCATTAGAATGTTATATATACGACATTCCCAATCATAGTTATTAATGTTGTGCACTGCTGTTTTGAGCTGCGTGTGCTGAGCTAAAGATGATCACCGGTAACTGAAGCGCTCTTTTAACTTAACCGAACGCATTCTATATGAGATAAATCAGATATACATCAAATAAACACAATATTACAACGTACAATTGCACAAAAGGCTGCAAACGAACAGCGCGCATCTGAAGTGTCTCTGAAGGAAATAATGCATTATTTATCGGCTTTAAGATATTGGCCAAATTTTCTTATCAGGCCGATACCGATAACAGAAAAAATGAGCATTTATCGGCCGATACCGATATGGTGGCCGATATATCGTGCATCCCTATGCAAAAGATATTTTTGTTGTAGTGATGTTGGAGTGAAATATGGACAGAGATGTTCTTCAGTCAGGTCACACACTTAAGCCATGAGCACAGAGCTAAAACAACTTTCCCATAGTGCATCTGCTCAGTGGCCAATCGCTCTGAGGAATCTGCATCAGAAGAAAATCAGAAATCTCTGAAAGGGACAGAAATCAGCCTGCTGTCATCATTTACTCTTCCTGTCAAAAGATGTTTTAAAGAGTGTCTGAGTTGCTGTTTAGAATGAAAATGGTCTTAAAGTGATTTATACTTTCAAGCTCCAAAAATATCATATCAGTGATCCATAGCGCTCTATAATCTGAAGTAATATTTGTGTAAGGAACAGACTGAAATATTCATATATATGTCCTGTGAAAATGCATCACGTCAATGCAGAGCCGAGAGTTGTAGTCTGCTGTAGTGTATGTTGCTGTATTTCTGCTTTTTCTGTATTTTCTTTTCCCAAAGGAACCCATGTTAAGTGCAAAATGGCTTAAAACAAGCTGTTTTTAAGTATAGTATAGTATCTATTAATCTTTTGAATTAGCTTTTATTTTTATGCTTTCAGTTTTCATTTTAAAGTTTTAGTAATGTTATGTGCTTTTATCCTTTTTTTTGCCATTTTATTTATTTTTTCTTATGCCAATTTATTTTTTACTTCAGTTTTAGTTTGTCATTTTTATACTTCAGGTTAAACTCATTTATTTCAGTTAGTCACCAAGGCAGCATGTCTCATTTTTATTCAAGTTTTTTATATTTAAGTTTTATATGTAATATTTGAATTTTATTTTATTTTACTTTTTCAGTAATATTTTTTATTTTAGTTTCTTATTTTGATTTTATTTCAGTTAGATTTAATTTTTATATTTTCCGTTTTAATCTCAGTTTTATAAATTTTGATGTGCTTTTATTTTATTATTTTTTATTTCATTTTTAATTTTTAACATGATTTTTTTCTTTTATTTCAGTTTTTGAGTACTTCACTTTAAACTTTTTTTTAATCATTTAAAATATTGATATTTTATTTAGCTGAGGACTGTTTTTAATCGTTTTATTTTAAGTGAGTCCCGTATGGGCCGTGTTGAACTGAAGCGCTCCAGCTGGAGGAGAACGTGAGGATAGTTATTATAGAGTAAATCCTCCCGGCGCTCCAACACAAGAGCCGTTAATCCTCACACATTTATTATGATGAAGCCAGGGCATTTATGTAACATCTGCTGTGTGCGTGTACGGCTTTATTATGATTGATCCAAAATGAATCTTTAACCCGGGAGCAAGCGCTGTGTTAACTCAAACAACCTGCTCTGAGACGAGAGCGAAGCGTCCCGCAGAAATCACAATCAGTTACTCACCAAAACAGCTAATAATGACATGAATGTGGGTCTGATCCTCACACAGAGCATCATATGACTTAAATATAGTGCTCTAGTCATATGAATAAGCAGTGTGAATGCTATTTCATGTTGATTATGAAAAATATTTCTATGTATGTATAATGTATTTTTATTTCAGTTTTACTTTTAGTAATTTTAGTACTCAAATTGATTTCAGTTAGCTACCAAGGCATTTTTAGTGACATTTTGCTGTATTTCTGCTTAAATATTGAACAACAGAGATGCAGGCATTTGTTCTATAAAAAAATACTGTTTAAAGCAAGTTAAAGTTTTTAATTTAATATTTGTATTTTAGTTCATTTGACTATATTTTCTTTGAAATGGATTTTTATTTTTTTATTCTCAGTTTTTAATTGGAGTTAGTTAGTTTGTTGATGCTTTGGTCATTTTATTTTGATGGTTTATATTTAGCTTTAATTTACTTTTTTAGTTTTTAAATGTAATTTAATTTCAGTTTTAGAGTTAATAATTCGTTTTAGTCATCTTGGTACTTCAACATTTTCAAGGCAACATTTCTCATTTTTTATTTATTTAACTTTATTTCAGCTTTAAATTTATTTTTTTATTTTTTCTTTAGTTTTAGTACTTTTAGTATGCTTGTGTGATTTACTTGTAGTTTGTCTTTTTTGTAATATTATATTTAGCTATGTTATCTAGCTTTCTTTGTCATGTCAGTTTTGAAATTGTATTTTTGTTGCAGTTTTTGTAGAGTCATTTTAGTAGTTCAACTATTGCAAATTTCATATTTTTATTAGTTTTTGTTGTTGTTTTTGACAGTGTCCATCTCTATTCACTTTCATATTTAAAGAAAAGAGCAGCATTAATGTTATTTTATGTTCATATTTTAAACATTACGTTTTAACAGTATTTTCATTCCCGGAAAAAAGAAATGTTGGTGTGATTTCAAGTCACAGGCATAGCCATGTCAACTTCTGACTCAACCAATCATGTGAGTTTGGGGCGGGACTTTCTGTCTGTCTGGCCAATGAGAGTCAAGGCAGTGTTTGTGAAACTGTAGTTATTTGTCAGTTGTGTTTGGAGACTCCAGCTGAGCAGAACTTGATTTTAACAAGCTGTTTAGTTGAAAGGTTTAATCCACTGCCTTCACTATAAAGCTGTCACTAGTGAGGAGCACTTTATTGGCTTTCATAGCAGTGATGGAGGTCATTAAAATGAAAATGAGCAGCGCTGACGTGCTGGAGTCGCGTCCTGGCCCAAAACACAGCATTTCTGCACATTTAATGACTGGAAACTTTTCAGTGCACTTTTAATTAAATTTGCACTTTTAAGAAAATGGAAAGTAATCCAAGTGTGTTCATTAAAGCGATTGGAAATCTTTTCTGAGACGTGCAAACACTCACAGCCGTATTAAAACGTCAGATAAGAGTGTTGTGGTTGTGTGTGCGTGGGTGTTGTGTGTGTGTGACGTGATGAGTTACGTGTGTGAGAGTGGATTTTTAATATATATTTTTTTTTATGTGGTGTGTGCGGAGTGTGAGTGTGTGATTGTGAAGGTGTTGTGGTGTTGTGTGTTTGTGTGTGTGTTGTGTGTGTAGCGTGTGTGTGTGTGGGTGTGTGAGTGAGAATGTGAGTGTGTGTGAGTGAGAGTGAGAGAGAGAGAGATAGTGTGAGTGTGTGTGTGTGTGTGTGAGTGCGTGTGTGAGAGTGCGTGAGTGAGTGATTGTGTGTGTGTGTGTGTGTGAAGTGAGTGAGTGAGTGAGTGAGAGAGAAAGAGTGTGTGTGTGTGTGTGTGTGTCGTGTGTGTGTGTGTGGTGTGTGTGTGTGGGTGTGTGTGTGTGGTGTTTGTGTGTGTGTGCGTGTGTGTGTGCGTGTGTGTGTGGTGTGTGTGTGATGTGCGTGTGTGAGAGTGAGTGAGTGAGTGAGTGAGTGAGTGAGTAGGAGTGTGTGTGTGTGGTGTGTGTGTGTGTGTGTGAGGTCATGTGACGTGTGTGTGTGTGTGTGTGGGTGTGGGTGTGTGTGTGTGTGTGTGATGTGTGTGTGGGTGAGTGAGTGAGTGGTGTGTGTGTGTTTGAGTGAGTGAGTGAGTGAGTGTGGGTGTGTGTGTGTGTGTGTGTGTGTGTGGTGTTTGTGTTGTGTGTGTGAGTGAGTGAGTGAGTGAGGTGAGGGTTGTGGGAAGAGTGGTTATGTGTGTGTGGGGTTGGTGAGAGGGTGTGAGGTGTGAGTGTGAGTATGACGTTGTGCGTGAGTGTGTGTGTGAGTGCGTGTGTGCGTGTGTGAGTGTGTGTGTGTGCGTGAGTGGAGGAGTGAGTGAGTGTGAGTGAGTGAGTGAGTGGAAGTGAGTGGCGGTGTGTGAGTGAGTGGCGTGTGTGGAGTGTGTGGAGAGTGGTTGGTGTGCGTATGCATGCGTTGTGTGTAAGGATGTGTGTGTGTGTGCATGTATGTGAGTGTGTGTGTGTGTGTGGGATGCTTGAGTGAGTGTGTGGTGGTGTGTGTGTGTGCCATTTAAAAGCAGTCTGACTCACTTCATTACACGCTTTGAGACGTGACGAGCCCGTGTCGGCGGGGGGGTCAGAGGTCACAGAAGGGGCCCGTCTGCTGGCTGAGGACTATAGGAGCCCTTCTCCTCATTGTGTTTGCTAAATCAGTCAGAGACGCTCTTCAACACATCTGACCTTCACTGCTCAGATTCACTTTCTCCTCTTGCAGGGATGTAAATGGATGGTTTTTACTGATTACATATACTTGACAAATATTAATTGCAGTCCAAAAAGCAACTTGATCAACTTTAACATCTTCAAGTTTTAGTGTGTAACTTCTGTCTCACTAGCGCCACCACATGGAATTGCAAAAATTATGGTTTTCAAACATGTTTCCTTAAGATTTGCTGGTAAAAAGAGATTTCCTGCATGTCTAGTTTAGTGTTTATTTAAAAACTAAAAACTATAAAATATTTTTTTTTTTCTCAATTCAAATGAAGCTTATATATATATATAAATATTAAGTGAAAAACTTAAACTAAAAAGAAGCAAACAAACAAATAAACGTTGCCTTGGTGACTAACTGAAATAATAAAAAAGTACTGAATTATTAAATTACTAACAACTGAAATAAAAAACAATAAGCTAAAACAAAAACCATTTTGTTAAATAAATAAATAAATGACAAAAGCACATAAAACATGACTAAAACTTACACTAAACTGAAAATATAACAAAAGCCTTGAAAGAACAGAAGTCCAAAATATTAATAAATTGTATATGTACTAACACAAAAAATGTCTGTAAACACAACAATAATATTTTGAAGCAAAATATGCTTCACCATTTTTAAGAAATAATCATTATTTGGAATATTATTCATTAATTCAGAATTATTGAAAAAATATTATTTGATTAGCTTTTTATGGTTTTATTATTTTTTTATTGTTATATGATATATATGTAATAATTATCATCATCATCATCTTTTGACTTTTTGATTCTCCAGAAAAAAATACAAATAAATTAGAGGTGTATTTAACTCAATGTCTGTATTAATTGCATTTTTAATGCATTTTTGCATCAATTAATAATAAGTGTATTAAATGAGACTTGCATCTTTGACCGAGCCTAGAGAGAGAAGTGAAGAAGGTCTTTTAAAGGGAATATTCAATAGATGATCATTTCTGACTGTCTGTCGAGACGAGATGTAACTGAGCAAATACATGTGCTTTGACATTTTACATGAACATACAAGTAAATATTTACTGATTAAAAGAATGTTGCTATTTTTACGATACTCAGAGGTATGAACCTAATGCCTTACCTCTAGTTATTTTATTCTTATTTTAATTATTTTATTCTTCTTTTATTAAAATATGTTTTTCCATATCATTCGAAAAAAAAACATTTTATACAGTATATATTTAGGCTAAATATCTCTCAAGTTTTTAGCAATATCATTGATGAATATCTATTTATCGCTCAGCCTTCAGTGGATGTAGTTTGTTGGGTTTGCAGTGGGACGGTGTGTTTCTGAGCTGGTCGATTTTCTCATTCACACACACACACACACACACACACTCACACACTCACTAACACACACAAACACACACTCAAACACACACAAACACACAAACACAAACACACACACACACACACTCACTCAATCACTCACTCACTCACTCACACACACAAAACACACACACACACAAACACACACTCACTCACACTCACACACTCACTCACTCACTCACACACACGCACTCACCCACACACACACACACACAACACTAACACACACACACACAAATCATCACTTAACTCCACTCATTCACACCACTCATGCACTCACTGCACATCACACTTACCACACATCTCACTCTTCTCTCTCTCTAGCTCTCTCTCAACACACAAACCACACTCAATCCACCCCACACCACACACACTCATATCTCTTCTCTCGCTCTCACACATAACATCATCTCTCTCACTCACTCACAACTACTCACTAACACACACACTCACTCACTCACTCACACATACACAAACACACACACAAACACACAAACACACACACACACACACACACACACGCACCACTCACTCACATACACACACACACACTCACACTCACTCACTCTCACTCACACACTCACTCTTTCTCACTCACACACTCACTCTCTCACTCCCACACTCACTCACACACTCACTCACACCACACACTCACTCACACACCACACACACACACACACACTCTACTCCACACATCACACACCACACACACCACACACACTCACTCTTCACTCACACCTCCCTCACACACTCATCACTCACAACTCCCACATTCCCTCACTCCTCACTCACCTCACACTCTACAACACAACTCACTCACAACTCACCCTCACTTCACTCTACTCACATCACACACTCACACACTCACTCTCTCACACCCACACCCACACACACACACCACACACACAAACACACAAACACTCACACTCACACTCACACTCACTCACTCACACACACACTCCCTCACTCACACTCACTCACACACACAAACACACACAAACACAAACAAACACACACACACACACCCCCACACACACACCCACACCCACACACACACTCACTCACTACTCACTCACTCATCAAGACACAACACAACACCACTACACACACACACACCACCACACTCACTAAACTCACACACCCACAACACACACACTCACTCACTCATTCACACTCTCACTCACTCACTCACTCAACTCACTCACTCACTCACTCACACACAAAAACACTCATCACACACACCACACACACACACACACAACACACACCACACACTCACCAGTCACACACACACACACACACACACACACACACACACACCACACTCACTCACGCACTCACTCACTCACTCATTCAAACAAACACACACACACACACAAACACACAAACGCTTTGGCTCTTGAGTGACGGCAGCACGTCCTTTCCATGATCTCTGATTTAGGCACACACAGTGCAAATCGCCAGGAAGGTTTTCAAGGCATGGATTGAAATAAAGTGGGGGAAGGGCAACAAAGAAAGAAAGAAAATCTGAAACAAGAGAGTAAGAAAGAGAATAACAGACTGCCAGAGAGAGAGAGAGAGAGAGAGAGGTCGGACACACAGAGACGCATGCATTATTTATTAGCAGTATGGTCAATGGGGAAAAAAAAGAGAAAGATTAACTGAGAAACAAGCGAGCCGGATCTGCCCTTCCTCACAACACACACACACACACACACACACTCTTTCTTTTGCTTCCCATCATCCTCCTCACCAGCGCTGTGAAGATGTAGTTCATCCAAATACATAATTTAAAGTAGTTTGGCAAATCACTACATGTGATTAGGGTAAAATTAACTAATAGACATCATACTTCACCAGTTGATAGATTGCATGAAGAATTGCAAACATTTTTTAGTATTACTAAGTTTTCTGAAATGTTTGTTTAAATATACAAATGAAGCATTGTCTAATTACATATGCACTAATGTGCATACATTTCCAGAAGATTAATCTGAACACTGGACAACGCCAGGTTCAAAATTCTTGTTTGATTTTGTTGATATTTTCACCATGTTTTAGGAGTAAAATGTTGTGTAAATCAGTGTGAATAATATATGAACAAACTCAGTAAAAGCCTTCTGAATATAGATGGGAATAAAACTGTAAAGTTTGTTGTATGTAAGTGCTACTGAAGTGGAGAAAGATACTCATTTTGAGAAAACAACCTCCAAAGACATGAATGTAATTGAAATCTAATGACAGTGAATAGATAAAGTGTCATAAAATAAACAATTAAATGTGTATTTAGTATATTTTCTTTCATAGCCGAACAACCACATTATGTAAAGCAAAAAAGCCAAAATCTCAAAATTGACCAGGCATGAAAAACAATGTTTTGCCTGTAGTGTCTCGTCTTAAAATACAGAGTTCTGGCATGAAACTCTAGATGGCGCAGTCCGATAGGTCTAACTCAATCTGACCTAATGACATCATTATCACATGGCACAGCTGATTGGTTCTCTCCTGTATCGGTAGCCAATGAGCTCGCTGCTCAACATTCAAATATATGACTAGAGCTTGCCAGACCCCCCCAAAAATACCGACAAATAAAAAACATAGCAGTTGCAGCTTGCTTCAGAACCATCCCCTTCCCAGCTCCACGTCTGTATAGATCTGCTACGGGGTGATTCATGTATGCTATATGGGGGTTATTTCATGTATGTTATATGTGCAGCAGCAGTATTTCTTACATGCTCACAGCAGCATGTTGTGGATGTATTGGCAGTAGCAAGTCTCGATACTTGCTCTGCCGCAGCAGCGTAGCAGATCTATTCCGCCAAGACCAAATACATTAACATTGTCATGTACATTACCATGCCAATCCCTCCGAGAGTTGTCATGACAGAACTACAGTTCTTAAAAGTGCACATCAGGACTGACGTTGAATGTTTTTGTCTCTCTTTTTTTGCAGGTTGGCGCTGTCAGCCTTCAAGATGGAAAAAGAACAAAGAGGAGAACGAGACGGGAACGGCTCTTCATGTTTATTTAAATTATTTCATTTCTGGCTGGTTTGACCTTCCATGTGGGACTGAGAGCAATTCAGTCAAATCTGAGTTTTACCATCAGGAATGTCGTGTAACATTCCCACATCGACGGCATGCGAACGACGTCCGGACTTCAAAAGGCAATTAATACGAACTGTTTGTGTATGTAGCTACCTATATACGAATGTTTGTACAGTTAAATATGTGTCTATCTGAGAGAACAAACCAAATGCCCTCTCACGCACAATCACGCATTATCGAGACCAAGCTGGCATTTCGCATTTCCTGCAATCTTCCACATTGTTGGCTATGGTATGGTCCAGCTACGCTCCCAATAACAATGACAATAATTCCCACAATAGTAACTAGGGATGCATCGATGTATCGGCCGATAATTATCTGCAATATCAAGCCAACGACCGATTGTTTAATAATAGCCAATCAAAAGGTGGCAGAAAAACATGTCAGACAGCAACTTGTCTTGTGTTGAATTTAGGGCTGTCAACGTTAAAGCAATAATAATGCATTAACGCAGCGCTGTTGAATCAGCAACCCTATAAATCACCCATAGTTCAAGCCAGGTTTGCCAGATCCAGTTTCCATTTCGCAGAACATTATTTGTATTGCGCCTCCTATCCAATAATCGCAAAGATCTTTGTGCTATGTTACTTCTGATAAAAAAACAAAGTCTCAGCTTTCAAATCATGTACATTTTATTATTCAATTCAAACAATAAATGCCGTTTTGACGCTCTTAAATGTGGCGTGACGTATTGCTGTAATGCTTCAGTTTAAGGGGCAGCACAGAGTCTTTTCGCACGAAGTTTAAATGAATGAACATCTGAAGGTGTTGAAAGATACAGTACAACCTACCAAAATGTATCATGTCTCATGTAATCCCTCAATCAGCGTTTTAACGGGAAAAAATGTCAAATAAAACGTTATGAAAAGGTTATGAGCAATGTCACTTAACGTTGCATTTAGCTCAGGAAAGTTAAACACTTTTTTTCCTTAAGAAAACTAAACTTATTGGTATTGCATATATTCTGAATAATCGGCTATCAATTTCAGCATATATCATTCTGAATAAACAGTATCGGCAGATATCATTCCGAATAATCGTATCGGTATCGGCAGATATCTTTCTTAATAATCGGTCATTGGTATTGCTGGTATTGCTGTCAGCTATCGATTACAGCAGATGATCGAATAATCGGCTATTGGTATTGGTATCAGCAGATATCATTCTGAATAATCAGAAGTCGGTTTACACAGATATCATTCCGAATAATCGGCTATTGGTATTGGTATCAGGAGATATCATTCTGAATAATCAGAAGTCGGTTTACACAGATATCATTCCGAATAATCAGCTATCAGTATTGGTATTTTTCAGATATCATTCTGAATAATCGGTTATCGTATCGGCAGATATCATTCTGAATAATTGGTATTGGCAGATATCATTCTGAATAATCATTATTGATATCGGCAGATATTCTGAATAATCGGCTATTGTATGAGCTAAGAAATTTCATATAGGTGCATCCCTAAAAATAACGATAAACGCACTGACGATGCGGTTGCAGCCTGATGGTGCACATTCACTCACTGCAGGGACTGCGCTAAAGCAATGAACACCATCACTAACGGCAGATAACTGCGAGTCTCGTGCACGTCTGTGTGTTTACATGTGCGTTAAGTGTTAAATACAGGCAATACGCTTGCACTGGTGCTACTGTGCATGAGAAAGAAATTCACTCGTCCACGTTTGGAAATGAATCTTTTTTCACTGTTCCATCCGAAGGCCCATGACAATCTTAGAACAAATTGCACTCACTAACTGATCATGAAAACACCCCAAACTTTACTTTGAACTGTTAGAGGATGTTCGCACAGGACGTGCTGTGTTTTTTTTTTTTTTAATTGTCTGTCTGTGCTAGATGGACATCTCTGTATCTTGTTGCATGAGCGCTGCATTTTTTTGTATACAAGTATACATTTAATCAGTTCATGCATTAACTGAGATTCGAACCCATGACCTTGTCGTTGTTTGCGCTACTATTTAAGCTACAGGACTACTTTAGATTCTCCGAATTAGATTCAATACTATTCACACACACAAAAAAATCATTTTATGAAAAACAAAATCAGGTTAAAACCGTAAACCTTTCAAATGAAGTTCTCATGCATTATGAAAAAGTTCACGAGAACATATGATTGTTTTTGTTTGTTTTGTTTTTTTACACTTATAATTTTATTTATTTTCTATTTTAATTTTTTGTATTGTTGTGTATACTTTCCTAAAGCTCAAATTTTAGAAGCATGCCACTTCCAACAGCAGGATCATGGGTTCGATTGCCAACAAAAGTCATATTCATTAACTAATAAAAATGTACGCCTTCAACGCAGCGTACGTTTCTTCAAGTAAAAGCATCTGCCAAATGCATAATAAATGCAAGTACCAAACAAAATACAGATTTATTTTTATTTTGGGTCTGAGCACCTGCTTTTAACCTTGAAATGGATTAAAATTGAAATGTGTTAAATTGAAACAGTTTTTGAAACAGAAAGATTTTGTACACATTCCAAAACACACCAGTGTCAAAACTTTGCGTGCATGTTCATGACCCTAAATGAGAAAAAAAATCACACAGTTTGAAGAAAAGCAGGTTAACCGGTAACAACATAAGGATAAAAACAAGTTTAAAGTGTCTTTTCTAGCTGTTTATATATGCAAGAATGCATTATGTGTGAACAGACCTTTAGCATTTCAAAGTGAAGTGCTGTTGATGAAGCTAATGCATTTCTCAAACATCTTTTCGAGATGGAGTGGAGAACCTTCCCAAAGTGCACTACTCTCCTGGCCTGCGTATCTGAATACTAATACTGCTCTTCCTGTTCATGTTCGTCCATTTGGTTTCTGTACAACAGACGTTCAACATAATAATATAATCTCCATTTGTGTACGGTATTTTCTCTTTTTGTCAGTATGTTGTGAAATATCAATGAATTTTGCTTTCTATAAGTGCAAGAGCTAATTGAACAATAGCAATGTTTGGCTCTGCACTGTTAACATGGATCGAATAAAGAAGTAAAATGAGTTCAGATTTGTACAGTAACACACCTGTTTAGCAACAGATGATTTAATAAATCAGAAGCGAATGGAATGTGTACAGACGTGCATGACGTCCAGTGACACATCATGCCTTTGCAGTTATTATATGGTAAAAATCCAGACATGATCCTTTTTTTTTTTATTATTCAAATTTGTGCAAAATGAACTTCTTGATTCAGCTTTAGTCATAATGGTGTGACTAACAGTCAGAGGATTAGTTAAAGAGCAATGATGTTTATGGACTTTAAAAGGTCAACGCTTACAATGAATGCACTTTTCGACATGTTTGTGCAACATTCCAGCTTATAAGATCATGTTTTGCACCTGTAAATTCGGTCAGGCCACGTACACACTGCGTAACCTGTTCATCACTCGTAATGAATTTAAGCAACAATTTGGCGTCTCATAAACTAGAAACGTGATTATTAGCAGTCTAACCCGTTTGTGTTTGCTGCTTCGGACAAAAGAAATGTAAATAAATAAAGACATTAATGTATTTAGCACCCAATTCATCTAGAAGGAAATAAAGCAGATAAATAGCAGCAGAACCATGCACGCTAAAATAGGTGCGAAAGTGGTAGCATATCGGTGATTCAATGCTATAAAACCACCAAAAATGATTTTCTTCTTTTGTATTTTTGTCTTGTTTTCCAGTGCATATATTCTTAACATTCTTAAATCAAGATAGATGTATTTGAGGTGCATGAAGATATGATATTAAATATTGTTTTCAGAATTTTTTTTGTAAAAAATTAGAAATTATCAAAATGGTTTTTGCTTAAAACAAGAAAAAACTGTCAATGAGGTCAGAAAAATAAACTTGATTACCCTTTGAATTCAATTTTAATTTTTCTTACCTCATTGGTTGGTATTTTTATGTAAGCTTGTTTTCGCCACGGGATATAAAAAAATAAAACAGGCAATTATGAGATATAAACTATAACAGTATATATTATAAATATAAACTAAAATATAAAAGTCAGAATTGTGAGTGAGACAGAGAAATCTGGTTTCTGGCTTATTTTGACTTTTTTTATCAGAATTGGCAGAAAATTGTGATAAAAAATGTGCAATTGCATTTTTTAAGTTTTTATTCTATGATGGAAACAAGCTTCCTTTTTTTCTTGTTTTTAAGTATGAGCTCAATTTTGATACATTTTTTAGAAAACAAAACTTAATATCTAGTCGTTTGACTTATTATTTTACCGGAAGACACACAAAAGGTACTGAGAAGATAAGGAAAGATATTTTGCAATGTTTGTGAAGAGCGTGCACCGTCCGTCGCAGTGTGCACGTGGGAACTAACCGATTTTATACTAATATTTGCACTTTTTAATGTTGAGATATAAAGAGAGCTCAATTCTGTGGAAGACGCAGCGTGACGGAGAGCATTAATGCCTCCAAACCTGTGACGGCATTAAAGGACTCCAGCCAGTATAGCAGCCCATTATTTCCAGCGACGTGCTTGACACATGGTAGAGCTAGTGCCGTTGTGGCGGTCGCAGCTTTACAGTGCGACAGGCTGTATTATGCCACTTTAAAGTGGTCATATGATTTTGCTAAAAAGAACATTATTTTGTGTATTGGTGTAATGAAATGCGGTTTAAAGTAAAAAAAACACATTATTTTCAACATAATGTACATTATTGTTTCTCCTATATGCACCCCGCCTTTCTGAGAACAGAGTTGATTTTTGCCAAAGCGCTCATCGGTCTGATAAAGCAAGGTGTGCGTGTCTGATTGGCCAGATACCAGTGCGTGTGATTGGCCGAATACCCTCAAGCGTGTGAAGACAATGTTACGCCCCTCACCATAAGATGTGATGAATAGCCCTGTCAGGCCGGGGCGACAAGACAAAAACATTCACACAACCCATTAGTAAACAGAGGCGTTGTTGAATCCAGTGGGGACCATTAATACTGATTCTTAATGACTTCTACTGTCTTTTTACGCGGTGCGTTGCGTATCGCGCGCGTAAACAAAAAACAGTCTGCCATTGTGTGATCGGAGAAATTACAAACAATGCTACTCTACAGCCAAAAACCACGTTTGAATGTCAGTGGCAAAGATTTAAATATAAAAAAGTACTTAACAGTCTGTGAGTGTAGACAAGCACAGACTGTCCTTGCAAACGTTGAGGACATCTGCCCGCATTATAGCAAACACTTTGGCCCCGACGGCATTGTTGTTTACTCTACCAGGATCAGGAAACAGTCTAAATGTGCTGCACACATCTGAATATTTGGGTTGAAGTGTTCTGGAACAGTGGTGAAAATACAACTTAACCACTGATTTATAATCGTGTCCTCTTTTGGAAGGCCAAACAAAGTACGCTGATCGCCTTCAAGAAACACAACATGGCAGCGAGAAACGAAAGGTTACGCCTTCTTTCTTTGCCGTGACATTTGGATACGGCGTATGACATCTTCCCCATAGTGCCATCCAATAGACTATGTGGGGAGCAGAAACAGCGTGTGTGGGGAACAGAGCCGTTTTAGGTAGGCTTGGTTGACTTAACTTTTATAAAGAATAACTCTTTGGCTTGAGACCTTTAGTCTTTGCAACTTTACAGATCTTTCTTTATGCACCAAGAGCTTGTAACCCTCCAACGAGAAAGGAACATTGAAATGCATCATCTGACCCTCCGGTGGGCAGACGTCTCCTTTTTTGCCAGCCCCAGGAATGGGTAAACGGCGACCTACCCCGATGTTGGCACATTTAGCACTGTGACGGACGATGATGTCATGACACAATACACAGAAGGAGACATCATGTTTGCCAGACGATTGGCGCTTAGCGTGTTCCGTACAGACATGATTCTTTCTGGAAGTCTGTTCCGCCACTGACTAAAAAAAAACAAGGTAATTGCGACTTTTTATCTCGCAATTATGACTTTATTTCTCAAAACTGATGGTTTTACTCCACTCGACTTTTTTCGCGCCACGTGCGCGGACGCACGATTCTCGGAAAAACTTGACGGCGCCGCCCCCCGTCCCCGCTCACAGACTTTTTCACTTTTGTATCGGTGGCAGAACGAGCTTCAACAGAACGCTTAATAACCATTCGAATAGGATCCTGTAAATATACCGTGACAAGGGAACAGTCACAGCTTCCTGGTTAGAGTCTGCTTTGGAATGTGCTGTCCTACCCTGTTATTCTCACTTCCTCTGCCTTTTGCCATCGTTTGTCCTCTGCGTGTTATATACTAGGCTGTATATACAGTATATATTCAGCATTCAGGCTCACAAATGCCCCCTCGACTGATTCATATCCATATATTCTCGTTGGGAAACAGGCGTGGAGGTTGAACATGCATCCGCTGTGCTGAACACTGAATCTGTGTTTTCGCTTCACTTGCCTATATCTATTTTTCTTTTTTGTAAGATGCACTGAAATAATGCAGACTTTTGACGAGCGTTTCTGGAACCTAGACGTGTAACTGGCCACTTTATAACAAACGAAACTTCGACTATATTAGAGTAGGGATTGCATTATTTGTTAGAATCCTGTATGTGATGTTATTATGGAAGATGTAATGTCCTTCTGTAAATGTTGTTTATTGTTGTTTTACCTGAAATAAAGTTTATTAATGCTTCAAACCAACCACTGTTTTCACGATCGATTATTTGAATATTGGCAATAGCATGTGAGATTAAAAGTAATGAATTTTGCACACTCTTAAAAATAACGTTTTCTTAGTGGCCTTGATGGTTTCATGAAGAACTTCTCAAATCAGTGGAATCTTTGCATTGCACAAAAGGGTCTTTTTATAAAGGAAAAAGGTTCTTTAGATCATTAAAATGTCCTTCACAAGAGAAGATGTGCTTTTATGAGCTGTTCACTGAAAGGGTTCTTTGAGGGACCAAAAATTGTGGAATTGTGAAACTTTTGCAACCTTTGTTTTTAAGAGTCTAAAAGCCACAAATCTGGGTGATTTCAGTTTATGTGATGGGAAATAGTCAGATTCCCTGCATGACACATTATCAGTGCGTTTACGTGCATGCTTTACACGTCATCTCTTTCTGGTTTGGCCAGTCCAGTCTATCCCAGGATTATTCAGATCTTGTCTGAGCATCTCAGCTTTTCTGGATTTACCATTTCACCTGGTCCTTTTCACTTTAAGTGAACCAAAATTAAAAGAAATGAAATGAAAAGTTCATAAGTCCTGTCTGAAATGATTTAGCTCGTACACATTTAAAATACTATATATTGTGTTATTTACTCTCCAATAGTAGCTGGCAGAATGAAATCTTTACTCAGGCAGAAGTTGTGTTGTATTCAGTCAGTATCCAGACTCTTTAGTGAAGGCTGATTTTACATTCCCCTGTCAGAGCAAATCATGTTCCTCTCATTCTCCTACAGACACTCACAGTAACCAATAGAAGGACAGCAGTCAGGGCTGCATGTTAGGGGCCGTCTCTGTTTTCTTGTATGGCAAGCAGATTTTTTTCCATTGACTTCTCATGTATGCTGTCATTATTTATTGTGCTGAACTAGATGGGTATGATAGCAGATTTGATAAGTTGTCAACGTTTAAAGAATGCAAAAGAAATCCCGACACCCAGAGTCTTCTCTTTTACTTTTTGTTCTGATATCTAAAGTCAACTGATATAATGCGGAACATTCAACAACTCTATAAACTCGAAGTGCAAACGTTAAAATAACATTTAAAAACCGCAAAAGAAATCCCAACACCCAGTGTTTTTCAGTAAAGTTAGTACTCCATTCTGAATTTATATTGGTGGAAACATTGCTAAATATATTATACTTGGTAAAGCTATCAGATAAAATGAGTCCCATTCAACAACCCTATAAGTCTAAGAAAGAACGTTTAAAGAATGCAAAAGAAATCCCGACACCTAGTATCTTCTCTTTTACTTTTTGTTCTGATCTCTAAAGTCAGCAGAGATAATGCATTCCACTCAACAACTCTATAAACTCCAAGTGCAATCGTTAAAAGAACGCAAAACGAACTGCAGGCGAACGAAATCCCGACGCTCCCTAACGCGAGCCATCTGCCCGTGAAGCCCCGCCCGCGTTTCGCTTATGAACAGCAGACAGCAGGGCGCCTGGAAACAGGTTTGAACAGCTCACAGAAACTCTGACACGACACAGCGCGACTCTTCATTCGCCTCTCAGACGCTTGTGTGGTTTTCTTCACGCGTTTCGCGATCCGCGTCCGGTGCGCCGCTGCACTTTCCCAAAAGTTTCCGTGCACCGATTTGACAGGACAAATCGACAAAGGGAGTTGGAGGGGAAGACTAGCGCTGGCTGGCGAGCTGGCTGTGAGGAGACAAACCGCAGAAGGAAATCATGGCCGCGCACGGTGCGTCCGCGCTCTTCCTGCTCGCCTTTGGAGTACTGGAAGCGAGCGCGCAGTACGGAGAGCGCGGCATGTCGGTTCCGGAGCACGGCTTCTGCCAGCCCATCACCATCCCTCTGTGCACGGACATCGCGTACAACGAGACCATCATGCCCAACCTCCTCGGCCACACGAACCAGGAGGACGCGGGGCTGGAGGTGCACCAGTTCTACCCGCTCGTTAAAGTGCAGTGCTCGCCGGACCTCAAGTTCTTCCTGTGCTCCATGTACGCGCCGGTTTGCACGGTGCTGGAGCAGGCGCTGCCGCCGTGCCGTTCACTGTGCGAGCGCGCGCGTCAGGGCTGCGAGGCGCTTATGAACAAATTCGGTTTCCAGTGGCCGGAGAGTCTCGCGTGCGAGTCGTTCCCGGTGCACGGCGGAGAGCTGTGCGTGGGGCAGAACACGTCTGAGCGGAGCGCACCGGTCAACCCGACTCCAGATGTGACCCAAGCTACACCCGAGCATCCCAGGAAGGGGCGCTTTAGATGCCCAACTTCGCTTAAAGTCCCGCCGTACCTAAACTACCGCTTTCTGGGCGAGGAAAACTGCGGCGCGCCGTGCGAACCCAAAAAACTCCACGGGATGATGTACTTCAGCGAGGAGGAGCAGAAGTTTGCGCGGATCTGGATCGGGATCTGGTCGGTTTTGTGTTGCGCGTCTACTTTATTCACCGTCTTGACTTATTTAGTGGACATGAAGCGCTTTAGTTACCCGGAAAGACCCATCATATTCCTATCCGGGTGTTATACGATGGTGTCCATCGCTTACATCGCCGGATTTCTGCTAGAGGACAAAGTGGTTTGCAATGAGCAGTTCGATGATGAGTTTAGGACAGTGGTGCAAGGCACCAAAAAGGAAGGTTGCACTATTCTGTTCATGATGCTGTACTTCTTCAGCATGGCCAGTTCTATCTGGTGGGTCATTCTAGCGCTCACTTGGTTCCTCGCAGCCGGGATGAAATGGGGTCATGAGGCTATTGAAGCGAATTCGCAATATTTCCATTTAGCAGCGTGGGCGGTGCCGGCCATCAAGACCATCACCATCCTCGCCGTGGGTCAAGTGGATGGAGATGTGCTCAGCGGCGTCTGCTTCGTGGGCATCAACAGCGTGGACGCGTTGCGCGGATTCGTCCTGGCGCCGCTGTTCGTCTACCTGTTCATCGGCACCTCGTTCCTCCTGGCGGGCTTCGTGTCTCTGTTCCGCATCAGGACCATTATGAAGCACGACGGCACCAAAACGGAGAAGCTGGAGAAGCTGATGGTGCGCATCGGCATCTTCAGCGTCCTCTACACGGTTCCAGCCACCATCGTGATCGCGTGCTACTTCTACGAGCAGGCCTTTCGGGATCAGTGGGAGCAGACGTGGAGCGCTCAAACGTGCAAGACGTACGCGGTGCCGTGCCCCGTGCACAACCCGCAGATGAACCCGGATTTCACGGTGTTCATGATCAAGTACCTGATGACCCTGATCGTGGGCATCACGTCTGGATTCTGGATATGGTCTGGAAAGACTCTTAACTCGTGGAGGAAGTTCTACACGAGACTGGCGAACAGCAAACAAGGAGAAACAACAGTGTGACTTAACTGCGTTTTTATTACTCACTTTTTCTGATGGAGAAAACAACTGTTTAAAGGACGCCCTTCGCGTTGTACATAAACATTGTGCTTTTTGTAGTTGTTGTTGTAAGTATATCTTTGTATTTAAATCTCACTTGGATGTTCTTTGTTTAATCAAAGGAACGTTTTTTTTTTTTTTGGACAAACCGTATCGTTTTGGAGATTATTTATGCATTTTCTCTTGGATTATTCCGGGTGGGGATCTGTTTTTTATGCCTGAATGTAAAACTGTGTCTTTTTGATCGGCATCAGTATTTCCACGGGCAAATATTAAAACTTTTTACATGCAAATAATGCAGAAATAACAATAATAATGTGTGTGAATTGTGCACCCAGCACTTAAGGCTGCATATCATGGGAAGAATTGAGCTTTAAATGAAAGCTTTGGGAATGAGATCAGATGAATTATAGGACTTGAATGTTTTATGGAGGCTGAGACTAGGAGCTAGAACAAAAACTGCAAGTACCCATGGTTGAGATGTGTTTAACCCAGCCTTAGCCGGTTGCTGGTCTCCTGGCCTGTCCTGGGCTTGGACAGCAGCAGTCTCAGGCTGTTTTAAGATGTAAAGTTAAGTGCCTTTTTCAGTTCAGAGCAGCATTGGGGTCAGGCCTGCACTTGTGTTTAACTCAAAGAAATGTATACATGTTTTTCTTCAGTCTGTAATGAACTCTGGTGATGTTTCTGAAGGGTTTGTGTTCTCCTTCGGCTCTTTTGCACAGAAGTACCTCTAAACATACAGCTGGAACAGGGTGTTTGCAATGCACTTCTCAAATAGTGTAATGTCTGTGTTGGTATCGCAACTAATCCATGATGTGAAAATCAGGATGTAGACTTTCTGATGCATACACTCTTAAAAATAAAGCTGCTTCAAAAGGTTCTTCAAGCGATGCCATAGAAGAACCATTTTTGGTTCCACAAAGAAGCATTCAGTCAAAGAACATCTCTTTCTTAGCTTCTTATAATCTGAAGAACCTTCTTTCACCACAAAGAAGCTTTTGTGAAACAGAAAGGTTCTTCAGATGTTCTTTATGCAACCATTTAGACACAAAGGTTCTTTTGTGGCATCGTGAAGCACCTTTATTTTTAACAGTGCCTGTGTAGAGGTGAATCGATATATCGGCCGATATTTGGCCTTTTTGAGATGATCAGCAGCAATAATCACATCTGCTTGTCCTGTGTATCATTTCCAAAATCTACCAGCAGGCCTCTTGATCGATATTGTAGTTGTTTTTCATATCATCTTATTGATTTTTATTAGCGCTGTCAAATAATGAATCGCTATTAATCACATCCAAAATAAAAGTTTATGTTTACATAATATATCCATTGGGTACGACAGTATTCAACCCCCTTAATTTTTTCCATCTTTGTTTATATTGCAAGCCAGTTGCTAAAAGCATTTCATTAATTTTTTTCCCTCATTAATGTACACACAGCACCCCATATTGACAGAAAAACACAGAATTGTTGACATTTTTGCAGATTTATTAAAAAAGAAAAACTGAAATATCACATGGTCCTAAGTATTCAGACCCTTTGCTCAGTATTTAGTAGAAGCACCCTTTTGATCTAATACAGCCATGAGTCTTTTTGGGAAATTGGGATTTGGGGATCCTCTGCCATTCCTCCTTGCAGATCCTCTCCAGTTCTGTCAGGTTGGATGGTAAACGTTGGTGGACAGCCATTTTTAGGTCTCTGCAGAGATGCTTAATTGGGTTTAAGTCAGGGCTCTGGTTTGGCCATTCAAGAACAGTCACAGAGTTTTTGTGAAGCAACTCCTTCGTTATTTTAGGTGTGTGCTTAGGGTTATTGTCTTGTTGGAAGGTAATCCTTCGGCCCAGTCTGAGTTCCTGAGCACTCTGGAGAAGGTTTTTTCGTCCAGGATATCCCTGTACTTGCCGCATTCATCTTTCCCTCGATTGCAACCAGTCGTCCTGTCCCTGCAGCTGAAAAACACCCCCACAGCATGATGCTGCCACCACCATGCTTCACTGTTGGGACTGTATTGGACAGGTGATGAGCAGTGCCTGGTTTTCTCCACACATACCGCTTAGAATTAAGGCCAAAATTTCTATCTTGGTCTCATCAGACCAGAGATTTTTATTTCTCACCATCTTGGAGTCCTCCGTGCGGGTTTTCATGTGTCTTGCACTGATGAGAGGCTTCCGTCGGGCCACTCTGCTATAAAGTCCCGACTGGTGGAGGGCTGCAGTGATTTTTGACTTTCTACAACTTTCTCCCATCTTTCGACTGCATCTCTGGAGCTCAGCCACTTTGATCTTTGGGTTCTTCTTTACCTCTCCCCAAGGCTCTTCTCCCCCGATAGCTCATTTTGGCCGGACGGCCAGCTCTAGGAAGGTTCTGGTCGTCCCAAACGTCTTCCATTTAAGGATTATGGAGCCCACTGTGCTCTTAGGAACCTTAAGTGCAGCAGGAATTTTTTTTTAACCTTGGCCAGATCGGTGCCTTGCCACAATTCTGTCTCTGAGCTCTTCAGGCATTTCCTTTGACCTCATGATTCTCATTTTCTCTGACATGCACTGTGATCTGTAAGGTCTTATATAGACAGGTGTGTGGATTTTCTAATCAAGTCCAATCAGTATAATCAGACACAGTTGGACTCAAATGAAGGTGTGTAGAACCATCTCAAGGATGATCAAAGAAATGGACAGCACCTGAGTTAAATATATGAGTGTCACATCAAAGGGTCTGAGGATCTTAGGACAGTGATATTTCAGTTTTTCTTTTTTAATAAATCTGCAAAAATGTCAACAATTCTGTGTTTTTCTTTCAATATGGGTTGCTGTGTGTACATTGAGGAAAAAAAAGTAACTTAAATGATTTTAGAAAATGGCTGAAATATAAAAAAGAGTGAAAAATATAAGGGGGTCTCAATACTTTCCGTTCCCCCTGTATGTAGATCATTTATTAGTGTATAGATAGATCACGCACATACAGTACAGTAATGTTCTGAAAATATTTGAGCCCACAGCCAATTAAGGGCTGTATTTAATACTATCACAAAATACCTAACGAAACCTACGACGCCATTATTTCTCAAGCACCTCATGCCCCATCGTCGTTATATACACTGAAGAACACATCTATTCTGCCCCACTAGTGCAGCACACAGCGAAATCAGGTGCCTGTCATCTCCGACCAGCTAACGGCCAATAGTCTACTACGAAGTCGCGGGGCATGGGGAGGGGGACAGGCATCAGCAAAACAAAGCGGGTCAAAAAAGAAGGAATCACGACGACACGGATTCAAATACATCCATTGTCTAGATAGCTGAAATAATCATACCACAGGCAAGCTACCAGCATAACAGTGTGTGTATTTATATGTACATAAGTACACACACATGTATTATGTAAACAAAAACTTTTATTTTGCATGCGATTAATCGTTTAACAGCACTAATTTTTAAGTAATATCAGGTGTATATCGGTCTGCGCTCTGGTTATCGGTATCAACATAAGTTATTAAAAAACCCAAATATCCCCAAAATACCCCCCAAAAAACTATATTTGGCCCTTTTGAAATGACCAGCAGCGATAATCATGTCCCCTCAGCAAAAGCTACAGTAAGAAAAGTCCAACAGGAATAACATGGCGACAACACTATTGTCCTGGGTATCATTGTCCAAAATCTACCAGCAGGTGTGTTAATGGATAATGCAATTGGTTTTCAGACATTTTTAACTGATTTTTAAGTTGTCTCGGTTGTATATCGGCTCTGAAAAACTCACCATATCACTTCTCGTGGTTCAGATTGATTCGCGGATGACCTTCACCCGTCAGCTAACACGGTGCCTGTCCCCATGGTTCACTGAAACCATCAGAATAATTTTATACATTTTTTAAGGTGATTACAGAAAGCACTGGTAGATAGAGGCCTGCTCTTAAACTCCTGTTCTTGTGAGATGCGATTGCATGGATCTGAGATGTATTTAATCACGCTAGCATTGAAGCCTATATTTCGGTTTTCTACACTGGTGACATCTGTTGTTTTCTTCTTTCTCATACTTCTGCTTGTGATACTATTAAAAACCCTTTATATTTATAGACAATAGTTTATATATTATTCACTTCTTTAAAGAATAAACTTCACATTTGTACAAAACGTCCTTTTGTTATGGCAAGTGAGTTTGTTTTGATGGCTGATTGTTTATTTTTAGATTTTAATTCATTTATTTTCTTAATGCTGTCTCTTGACTTTGCTATAAGGCCTGCTTATGTTTCTATTTATTCTCATTATTATTATTATTTAATGATATTTGTCAGATTGAAGCAGACTTTTAAAAAAGTGTTTTCAGTAACTGGAGTTTAGCTAATGCCTAATGCATTGAGTATCATGAACTAACAATGTTTTTAATGCATTTGCTAAAGGAATAGTTCACCCAAAATTGAAAATGTGCTCAGCCTCAGATCATCCAAGTGTTTAGGATGAGTTTGTTTCTTCATCAGTTTTGGAGAAATGTAGCATTGCATCCGTGTCTCAGCAATGGATGCTCTCCAGTGAATGGGTGCCATCAGAATGGTAGTTCTGATAGCAAACATCAACAATAATCCACAAGTAATCCACAGCACTCCAGTCCATCAGTTACCATCTGGAGAAGACAAGCTGCATGTTTGTAAGAAACAAATCCATTGTTAAGAAATTTTTTACTTGTTTAGAGCTGTTTTGGCTTGATCTGTGGCAGATGTTCTGCGTCCTGATTCAGAACATAACACTTTATCACTGGGGGAAGCGTTATTATGGATTATAGACTCTTCTTTTAGTTAAAATCGTCTTAATGCTGGATTTGTTTCAGCTTTTGTCTTCTCCAGATGTTAACTGATGGACTGGAGTGCTGTGGATTACTTGTGGATTATTGTGATGTTTTTATCAGCTGTTTGGACTCTCATTCTGACGGCACCCATTCACTGCAGAGCATCCACTGCTGATACACTGATGCAATGCTACATTTCTCCAAATCTGCTGAATAAACAAACTCATCCTAATCTTGAATGACCTGAGGATGAGCACATTCAGCAAGCTTTCATTTTTGGTTTTTTATTTTGGTAAAGTAGTCATAAAATTCACTAGTCCATTGTTAGCCCAGGATCGCTCATAATGCATGCATGAATTAACATTAAGAAAAACATTTAAATGCAAACTCAAATGTCAGCTTGCTGTATCTAACGTTAACATATTCAATCATATTGTCAAGTGTTACCGTGACTCGTGAGGTGTTTGGTTATGTAATTCAGGGCAGACTGTACTGCATATGGCTGCAGGTTATTTGTGTTTTTCAAACAGACCTTAAATGCTCATTATCCTCTAAAGTGTTCAGCTCCTCTCATGTCTATTGAGTTGAACAGGTCCGGTCCTGCTCTCTGGCTGTTGAGAAACTCTCAGCAGTACATACTGTCACTTCTGAGTCAGTTCATTGAGCAGACTGTGATACGGCTGTCATCATCACGCTGCATCAAAGCTGTGTGCTGCTATCAATGCATTATTGACTGAAAGTCTTCCCCTCCACCGAAGCTTTGGAAACTAATTCGCTGCTTCAAAAATTACATCACACTGAACTTGTTTTTCATGTGTTAAATTAATATATGCAGCATCACAAATGTGTCCCTGGAGCACAGAAGCAGTGTTAAGTCGCTGGGGTATATCTGTAGCAATAGCCAACAATACATTGTATGGGTCACAATTATCGATTTTTCTTTTATGCAAAGAATCATTAGGATATTAAGAAAAGATTTTGTTCCATGAAGATATTTAGTAAATTACCTACTGAAAATATATAAAATCTTATTTTTTGATTAGTAATATGCATGGCTAAGAATTCATTTGGACAACTTTAAAGACGATTTCTCAATATTTAGATTTTTTTTTTAACCCTCAGATTCCAGATCTCGGCCAAATATTGTTCTATCCTAACAAACCACACATCAATGGAAAGCTTATGTACCATCGGATTCTATACTGGTTCCTGCAGATTATGTATAAATCTCAATTTCTAAAAATGGACCCTTATGACTGGTTTTGTGTTCCAGGGTCTCATGTGAGATCTGAGGGGAAGATAACCGTCACAAAGCATCATAAATACAGTGCACAAGTCATGCTGTCATGCTTTTATGTTTTATTGACAGTTGTGGTCACTGTAAAATGTTTTATGCTGAAGAGCTCTTTTTGTGTTGAAAGTCATACATGGAGATGTTTATATACAATTAAATATATGTTTCATTTAAGCCTATAGGCTTAAATTAATCGCACTTAGATTCTGTCTAGAGAATACATGCGTGTGTGTGTTATAAACAAACGTACCATTACATTTTCCAGCCTGGAAACCCCTTTCCGGAAAACTAGCCAACTCGTGGAAAAATAAAAACTCCTACCAAGAACACTCAGTAACTTACAGGCATCTGTTATTAAGCCCTGGTCGTCCCCACATGTCAAGCCTTCCTGACCAAATTATAGAAGTTATCCTTTTTAGTCTAGAGGCAAAACGCGGAATACTTCTAACGGAAGCTTAGTTTCCGGCCCTAAGGATATAATGGATTCAGGAGTTCCTGTCTGATTCAGAATCTGAATAGAGATTAGGTGTAATTATCTGACATACTTTGCCAAAACACTTCATCAAGTGTTTTCTGTGGTATATCTGACCTTAAATTACTTAAAGATTGCTCTTGTTCCCTGTAATCATCTCATACCAAAGAAAACGCAGATATATTGGAAAAATGTATGTCATCTGATAGGATGCAGACAAGCTTTGTGAACGCCAATTATTACTAGATTAACTAAAACTAAACACATAACTAAACTTTACCTTGTTGATTATATCCGTGGGTAATAAACAACTGAAAATATTTGTCATTATAGCTTCCCTTGATAACTAAACTAATATATATATATTTTTTTTAACTTTGAAAATGGTGTAGAAACTATTTTCACTCATAGATTGCTAGCGCGTCACAATTATTTAACAAAGAAACAGCAAATAAATTAAATTGAACATGGACTTTTAAAGTAGAATGATTCAAATAGTATTTTCTTGTACTCCACTAATATTTTGTTTTATTTTGACAACTTGGATAGACATTAAAAAAATAAAATACAACTAATGCAACAGTTACTAAAACTTCAAATAAAATTAACATAACACACACACCAATTTAAAAAATGAATGTCCCCAACTCGTATGTTCTCACTAATATCTATCTCCAACATTGCGATAAACTCACTTTTCACCTCAGCAAAATTTGCGAAACAAACATCTTCCCCCACCATAACACTGACAAAATAACTACCATTTTGAATAGAACTATACGTCCATGTCTATAAAGTAGGAAAATCTACACACAACTAGAAAGTAGTATTTGCTGAACTCTTGTCATATAACCTGTTGTTCTCCACATAATCCTGTTTTATTACAACGTGGAAAATCATATTATTACAGTGAATAAACATATAAAAAAATATACATCAAATGACCAAAACAAACAACAAACTAGAATTCAAAACTTCCAGAATTTAAATGAAAACAAAAAATATTAATCATATTTATTTAAATATATAACCTATTTAGAATAATGCTGTAGAAGTGGCTGTTAAGTTAAAATAATAATTAGTGGATACTTTTAAAAATACAATTCAGGTTTTATTTCAAATGTCATGTTTCACTAAACCCCATGTAACGCTTCTCCTTCCCCTCCCCCCTTCTTTGTAAGCAGTTTATAAATGTACTAGCGCCTTCCTCTGAGTGGACCTCTTCAATAACCATTCTTTTTTTCAATTGGATAGAGAAAAATAAAACTGATTCAATTGTTTCATAAACGTATTGTGGTAGATCCTCAGTGAACTAAATAAGATGATGGCGGCTTCATATCACTCATATTCATAGCGAATCATCGGCCACACAAATCTCTTAAATCCAGTAGTCTAAAGATATGATTATTTTACAAATATGTGTCCCCTTCAGCACAAAGCATCATAAGTCGTGGGGATATTTGTAGCAAGGAGCCAACAGAACATTGTATGGGTCCATTATCATTTCTCGTTGTAGGCCAAAAATCATTAGGAGAATAAGTAAAAGATCATGTTCCAGAAGATATTTTGGAATGTCCTACCGTAAATAGATCACACTTGACTTCATTTTGATTAGTAATATGCATTGCTAAGAAACTTCATTTGGACAACTTTAAAGGAAATTTTCTCAATATTTAACTCATGCAGATTCGGTTGCTCAGCAATCTTGCCCGAGACCCTCCGATGCCCTACTTGTGCAAAAATGTTGTCCTATCCTAACAAACCGTACATCAATGGAAAGCTTATTTATTCAGCTTTCAGATGATGCATACATCTCAATTTTAAAAAAAATTACCCTTGTGACTGGTTTTGTGGTCCAGGGTCACAAATGGGTTTCTTGATTTATTATCTATATAAATCAGCTTATAGTGCGGTGCATGCATACTGAGAAAGCTGAAGGGACTGTTTTTACAGTTTCTGCCTGTAAATCCGTGTTGATATTTCATTCTCAGCGAGGATCATTATGCTGCTCTGTAATTAAAGTTTCCTTTAGCCTGCGGAAATAATTACAAGTAATGCAAACCTCCTCCTCCCTCCGCTCTTCTGTTTTATGAATAAAAAATCCATCATGAATATTAATGTTGTGCAGCTCGTGTTCTCTTGTGGGTGAAGCTACCTGGAGTTAATGTGTGTGATTGTGCCACAGGCAGATCCGCTGCTCATGTCTTCAGTTTGCCATCAAATATTCCTCTTTTATATCGTTGATCATCATGTTAGAAACAGCATCTTTAATATCAGCAGATCTTACCAGAAAACAAGGACTGTATGGAACTTCTTAGTTTCGCTCAGAATATAGTGTTTATACTGTATATCTTTATTTGCCTCTAGCTCGAGCACTCTCTATTCTATTTCTGGTTTGTGAAACTAACCTAAATTCTTATTCGATTCATTTTTTGTTTATTTCGTCTTTGTGTTTTATCCTTTTTATTATAATACAATTACACAAAAAGCCTCAAAAGGCCTCTAACCACCCCCAGAAACCTTGACTCTATGCTTTTTCTACATACTCTCTATCCTAATGTTTTCTTTTTATTGTTTGTATAAATTTTTTCTACAAATAAGCTAGCTATGTGGTGCTGTTCTTCTGTCTTTGTCCGTTGAACTTGCCTACTATTTGGAATCCTAGTACACATCTCTATACTTTCACAAATGTCTAAAGTAGGACAAATATTGTCTGTTATTGTTTATATTGCATCCGTTTACATCTTGAGATTGTGCCAGAAGTTATGTTTTTAATTGATTTTTGTGTAAAATGTCTAAGAGTTTTCAGTGCAACTAAAGAGAGAAAGAAAGAGACGTTTACAATCCCTTTACTAATAATTGCATAAATAGTATGCATACTAAATACTGCAGAAATAGCAGTAACATAATATGCTTTTGCAATAGCAGCTTTTATCTTTTTTACTTTCTC
The DNA here is from genome assembly GCA_018155175.1 of Sinocyclocheilus anophthalmus. Taxonomy (NCBI): domain Eukaryota; kingdom Metazoa; phylum Chordata; class Actinopteri; order Cypriniformes; family Cyprinidae; genus Sinocyclocheilus; species Sinocyclocheilus anophthalmus. The sequence goes on along the minus strand of JADLZN010003659.1, from coordinate 13,638 downwards.
TTGATTTATGAATTATACACATTTATTTATTTATTTATTCATTTATTTATTAACTTGGACAAATTTATAATAATGATGTTCCTACAATAAAAATGAAATAAAAAAGAAGTATTTAAGTTAATGAATAAAAGACATACCAGTAGAACTACCCAATTAAAAAATAATAATAATAAAATAAAAATGAGTTTAAAATGTTTATGTAAAAATGTCATAAAAACATTAATCGTATACATACAGTAGAATACGTGCAAATTTAATAGTATATTGTTTCATTTTAATTTATTAATTACCAATAGAATTATTTTTAAATTGTTTACATTTTTAAAAATGTAAAATAATTGAACAATTTTATGTAAAAATGTCATAATGTGAATTATTTTTGTTAATTTTTAGAACTATCCAATTAAAAGATTGTAAAAAAATTAAAAATTGATTTTTTAAATAAATTTGTTGTGAATTATTTTTGTTCCCACTACATGAATGGAAGTTTAATTCGAATGCATTGCATTGTGGGAAGCAGTATTGTGTGTCGTGTGCTCTGATGCACTCATTGTGCACAGTATGCATGATATAGACTGCAGAAGTAGTCCAGGTTTGAACACAGCCGGTGTTTTCTGTGTGAGATCTGATGAGTGTAAAGGCTGTGTTCAGGACAGTTTTGTGTTTGCAGTTCAGGACCGTGGTTCCCTCGAGCGCTGCTGTTGATTCTCCGCTGTGATTGAGTGTGACGCGTTATCAGAGATCCCCTAATGAGCTGTCAATCACTGTTCATCTGCACTTCATCACAGCTCTCTGCTTCTGTCCTTCATGCTGTTCCTCCGTCCCCAGGTGAGCGAGCTTTTCTGCTTTCCTCATAAATATCCATATTTCCATGAATCTCAGAGGATTAGATGAAGTGTTAGTGTATGTATCACTGCATATAATACAGGTAGCAGCACTACAGCACCACTATAAATATACAGGTGCATCTCAATAAATTAGAATGTTGTGGAAAAGTTCATTTATTTCAGTAATTCAACTCAAATTGTGAAACTCGTGTATTAAATAAATTCAATGCACTCAGACTGAAGTAGTTTAAGTCTTTGGTTATTTTAATTGTGATGATTTTTGGCTCACATTTAACAAAAACCCACCATTTCTCTATCTCAACAAATTAGAATACTTTCATAAGACCAATAAAAAAATAATTTTTTAGTGGATTGTTGGCCTTTTGGAAAGTGTTAATTTACTGTACATGTACTCTATACTTGGTAGGGGCTCCTTTTGCTTTAATTACTGCCTCAATTCGGCGTGGCATGGAGGTGATCAGTTTGTGGCACTGCTGAGGTGGTATGGAAGCCCAGGTTTCTTTGACAGTGGCCTTCAGCTCTGCATTTTTTGGTCTCTTGTTTCTCTTTTTCCTCTTGACAATGCACGTCTGTGTGGGTGGCTCTTGATGCCTTGACCCCTGCCTCAGTCCATTCCTTGTGAAGTTCTCAAATTCTTGAATCGATTTTGCTTGACAATCCTCATAAGGCTGCGGTTCTCTCATTTGGTTGTGCATCTTTTTCTTCCACACTTTTTCCTTCCACTCAACTGGAGTGAGCGTGAGTGAGGGAAGGTGAGTGAGGATGGAGCGAGTGTGCTGTGTGAGTGAGCGGTGTGTGTGTGAGTGTGAGTGTGAGTGCGAGTGAGAGAGAGTGTGCGTGCATGTGTGTGTGAGTGTGAGTGTGAGTCTGAGTGAGAGAGTGTGTGTGAGTGTGAGTGTGCGAGAGTGTGTGTGTGTGTGTTTGTGTGTGTTTTTGTGTGTTTGTGTGTTTGTGTGTGTGCGTGAGTGTGTGTGTGTCTGTGTGTGAGAGAGTATGTGTGTGTGTGGGTGTTGAGAGCGAGAGTAGGTGTGTTTGTGTGTGTGTGAGAGGGTGTGTGTGAGTGAGTGTGTGAGTGTGTGTGTGACAGTGAGTGAGTGAGTGTGTGTGTGTGTGTGGTGTGTGGGTGTGTGTGTGTGTGTGGGTGTGTGAGCTGAGTGTGTGTGTGTGTTACGCCGTTTTTTGACAATGAGGGAAATAATTTGGATAAGACAAAGGTTATGACAGGTCAGTACCAAGGAGAAGGGGACGTTTTAGGACTATACCCCATGTCCACACTTTCAAAACGATTATAAAACACCACAGAATGGAGGATTGAAATCTGCAATAGAAGAAAGTTCTCTGTGAGGGGTAGGTTTAGGGGTAGGGTTGGTGTAAGGCAACAGAATATACAGTCTGTACAGTATAAAAAACCATTACGCCTATGGAGAGTCCCCACTTTTCACCAAAACAAACCTGTGTGTGAGAGTGTGTGTGTAGGTGTGTGTGTGTGTGTGTTTGTGTTTTTGTGTGTGTGTGTGGTGTGGTGTGTGGTGTGTGTGTCTGTTTGTCTGTGTGTGTGTGTGTGAGATGTGAGTGTGTATGTTTGTGAGTGTGTGTGTGTGAGAGATGCGTGTGTGTGGTGACCGTGTGAAGTGTTTGTGTATGGTGTGTGTGTGAGACGAGGATGTGGTGTGGTGTGTGTGAGAGAGTATGTGGTGGGTGGGTGGGAGTGTGAGTGCGTGCGTGTCGTGTGTGTGTGTGTGTGAGGAGAGTTATGTGTGTGTGTGTGTGTCTGAGGAGAGTATGTGTGGTGTGGTGTGTAAGAGAGTGTGTTGTGAGGAGTGTACGTGTGTGTGTTTGTGTGTGTGCGAGTGTGTGTGTGTGTGTGTGGGGTGTGGTGGTGTGTGTGTGTGTGAGTAGGTGTGTGTGTGTACTTCGTTTGTGACAAAGGCCAAGGACATAAATTGTATAATGGACAAATGCTATATGACAGGTATTACAAGGAGAGGACTTGCAGGGACATTAACCATGTCCCCACTTTCAAAACGCTCACAATCACACAGAATGGAGGGATTGAAAATCTTGAATAGCAGAAAGTTACTCGGTGAGGGGTAGGTTAGGGGTAGGGTTGGTGTAGGGTGATAGGAAATACAGTTTGTACAGTAAAAACCAGTACGCCTATGGAGAGTCCCCACTTTTAACAAAAACAAACCTGTGTGTGGGAGTGTGTGTGTGTGTGTGGAGTGTGTGGGTGTGTGTGGGTATGTTGTGTGTGGTGTGTGTGTGTGTGTGTATTGTGTCTGTGTGTTGTGTGTGTGTGTGTGGTGAGAGTGAGTGTGTATGTTTGTGAGTGTGTGTGTGTGAGAGAGAGTGTGTGTGGGGGAGAGAGAGTGTGTGTGTGTGTGTGAGTTAGAGAGAGAGAGAGTGTGTGTGTGTGTGTGTGTGAGAGTGAAGGGTGTGCTGTTTGTTAGTGTTGTGTGTGTTTGTGTGTTGTGAGTGTGTGTGTGTCGTGGGGTTGTAGTTTGTGAGTGATGTGTGTGTGTGGGGTGTGTGGGTGGTATGTGTGTGAGTGTGTGTGTGGTGGTGGGAGATGTGAGGTGTGTATGTTTGTGAGTGTGTGGGGTGTTAGAGAGACGTGTGTGTGTGAGTGTGAGTGATTGTTGCGGTGTGTGTGTGTGTGTGAGAGAGAGGAGAGTGGGTGTGTGTGGTTTTCGGTGGTGTGGAGAGTAATGTGTGTATGTTTGTGTGTGTGTTTGTGTGTTTGTGTGTGGTGTGTGTGTGTGTATGTATGTTGTGATGAGGGTGGTGTGTGTGTGTGTAGGTTGTGGTGTGTGGTGTTGTGTGTCCGTGTGTGTGAGGTGAATGTGTGATGTTTGTGAGTGTGTGTGTGTGTCTATGGGGTGTGTGTGGCCTGTGTGGGAGATGAAGGTGTGTTGTTTGGTGAGTGTGGTGTGGTGCCCCTGTGTGTGGTGTGTGTGTGTGGTGTGTGTGTGTGAGCGAGAGTGTGTGTGGTGTTGTGTAGTGAGTGTGTGCTCGTTTTTGTGACAAATGAGGACATAAAGGTGTATAATGACAAAGGTATGACAGGAATTACAAGGAGAAGGTGACTTTTCAGGACATTACCCCATGCCCCCACTTTTCAAAACGCTTATAAATCACAAAGAATGGAGTGTATTGAAAATCTGAAATAGCAGAAAGTTTCCTTTCTGCTATTTAGTAGTAGGTTTAGGGGTAGGGTTGGTGTAAGGCAATATAATATACGGTCTGTACAGTATAAAAACCATCACACCTATGGAGAGCTCCCCACTTTCACAAAAACACACTGGTGTGTGTGTCGAGGTGTGGGAGAGGAGTGTGTGTGTGTGAGAGAGGGTGGGTGTGTGTGTGTGTGTGTGAGAGTGAATGTGTGAGAGAGTGAATGTGTGTGAGTGTGAGAGAGTGTGTGTGAGTGTGAGTGTGTGGTGTGTGTGTGTGAGAGAGAGAGAGTGTGTGTGGGTGTGTGGGTGATTGAGTGAGAGTGAGTGTGTGTGAGAGAGGGTGTGTTTCTGTGGGGCTGTGTGTGCTGAGGAGTGAATTGTGTATGTGTGTGAGTGTGTGGTGTGAGAGAGAGTGCTTGTGTGTGAGTTGTGAGGATGTGTGGTGTGTGTTGTGGTGTGAGTTGAGAGAGAGTGGTTGTTGTGGTGTGTGGGGTGTGTGAGAGTGGGGTGGTGTAGTGTTGAGAGTGAATGTGTGTGTTTGAGAGAGTGTGTGTGTGAGAGAGAGGTGTGTGTGAGGTGCGTGTGTGTGTGTGTGTGTGTGTTTTGTGTGTGTGTGGGTGTGTGTGTTTGTGAGTGGGTGTGTGTGTGACCCGGTGGTATGTTTGTGGAGTGTGTGTGTGGTGGTGGGGAGCGTGAAGGTGTGTGTGTGTGTGAGTGTTGTGTGGGTGTGTGTAATTTAGTATCAAATCCATTATTTATTTTATTAATATTTTGAATTTTAATTTTAGTTTAAACTAATGTATATGTCTGTATAAGTTTTATACATTTAAATTTCAGTTTTAGTTTCTAACTAAATGACAATGAGAAATGTTGCTCTGAGAAATTGTAGCTAAGTCTTTTTAATATATATATTATCGTTAAAGTTTTTAGTGATGGTAAAAACTATTCATTAAAAATGTATTATGTTAATATTTTAAAGATAGCAAGTTTAATATTAAAAAGGAAGTTTTAATGGTTTTATTGTCATTTTTAGTTACATATACAACTTGTATGATATTTATATTAAATTATGCGAAATGTAATAAAGCTCAGTAATCTTTTGATTAGTCTAGTTTTATTATATTTTTTTAGTTTTTATTTACTTTTAGTTATAGTTTAGTAAGTCTGTGTAGTGATAATGTGTGTTTTTCATTTATAGTTGTTAAAGCTATATATAGTTTATATTACGTTTATTCAATTTTAGTTTGAAACTAAATGAAAATAAATGAAAATGAGAAATGTTGCATGAGCGACTTGCTTTATTATTTGATTTGATTTGATTTATTTTATTTTACATATATTAACGTTTATTTTATGTTACAATGTTTTGTATTAATGTTTTCAAGTTTAATGTAATTTAATGGTTTTGATGAAAATTTAGTAACTAATTTTACAGGTTTTTACTTGCATTACTGTGACCTACATAATATGAAAATATAATTAAGGTAGTACAAAATTTATTACAAAAAATAAATAATAAACATCAATTAAGCAACGTTATTATTTGAAATAAATGACAAAATTGTTACACATTATTCTATGCATTTATTTATTTGTTAATTTGTTTATAAAAAATAGTACATATTTTTATTGTGAGGTAAATTATAAAAATACATTTATTTATTTATTTGTGCAGTGTAAAGTGATCGATAAATTTAATGTATTGATTGTATAAAATAATTTTTTCTTTAAACCTCTGTTGCTGGTATCCAATACAGAGGTCAGATAGGTCAGATATTTCAAAGGTATTTAAAAGACTTTAAAAGTGTGTGACCTTTGACCTTAAACTAAAATGTATTTCATTTGAGGAAATAAAGCAGACTGAGTATATACATACAGTAGACAATGCGGTCCAAAAGTTTGTGATCAGTAAGACTTGTAATGTTTGTAAAGAAGTCTCTTCTGCTCACCAAGATGCATTTATTTGATCAATACAGTAAAAAAACCAGTACTCTTTTTTTTCAATATAAAATTTACAAAATAAATAATAGGTTCTCGATTTGAAGATCAGTTCTAAAGTATGTTATTTCTGTGATGCGCAGCTGAATTTCCATCATCATTACTCCAGTATAAAGTGTCACATGATCTTCAGAAATCAGTATAATATGATGAGTTATTATTAGAATTATCAACAGTTGTGCAGCACAAATATTTTTGGAAACTGATGTTTTTTCAGGATTCTTTGATGAAAAGAAAATTCAAAAGAACAATTTATCCAAAATATAAAGTCGTCCTGAACAATAGTAAATTCTTGGCTATCACTTCTGATCAATCAACACATCACGCTGAATAAAGTATTCTTTCAAAAAGAAGAATAAAAGCCCTACGGACCCCCAAAAAACTGTTGAAAGTAGTTGGGATATTGTTTAGAATTTCTATTTTTAAATAAATGCTGTTCTTATGAACTTTTTGTTCTTCAGAGAATCCTGAAAAAAAGTATCACAGCTTCCAAAAAAATATAAAGCAGCAACAGTTTCAGCTTGATAATAAATCGACTAGAAATGATTTCTGAAGATCATGTGACACTGAAGACTGGAGTAATGATGCAGAAAATTCAGACTGCATCACAGAAATAAATTATGTTTTAATGTATATTAAAATAGAAAAAATTTATTTTACATCATAATAATATTTCAACATTGGATAATTTTTTTTCCTGATTGTATCAAATAAATGCCGCCTTCGAGAGCAGAAAGACTTCTGTAAAACATAAAAAAAATCATTCTTATCCTCAAACGTGTGACGGCCAGGTAATATATATATATATATATAAATGAATCCAAATCATTCCTGATGGATAAAATCAAGTCCTACTTTTTTCCCCCTTAGTAAATATCCTTTCTGAAATTAGTGCTGTTATGGAATTACATCAGTTATAAATGCCATTTTACTCTGACTCTGGTTTGTTTATGGCCGCTAGCGCTCCTGTCAGTCTCCCAGAATGAAAAATGATTAATTTCAGTCTAGTTCTGTGTGTTTAGAGGCCTTTGTGTGTTCGAGACTCGACTTCACTTGCTCTTTATCTAGCACGCTTCTCCTGCCAGACGCTGCAGGCTGAGGCTAATGAGAAGCACGCTGGAGACGCTGGAGACGCTGCGTACAGCTTCATTAGGCCTTGTTCATGGGAAAAGACGCTGCTGTAGAGTGAGTGTTTGGATGGGACGCTCGTGTTTCCAGACGTGTCGTTTGTGTTCAGGGTTCAGTCTTTACTGCGGTTCACCCAGAACTACTGGAGCTGTCAGACTCGATGAAGTTACATTTAACACAGACAAGTGTGCCAGTCTTTACGGGGTTACCAAGATGCATTACACATCTGTGCACATAAGGACAATGTCCTAATTCATGTTAGAGGTCACAGGTTAAGAATGTCACTCCCAGATATATGCTAGAGCCAGATGGCTTTGAACATCCGCTGAACATTAAAGGACAATATCCTAATTCATGATGGAGGTCACAGGTTAAGTTTGTCACTCCCTGATATGGGGTACAAACAGATGTCATTAAACATCTGCTGAATATTAAAGGACAATAACCTACTTCATTGTTGAGGTCACAGGTTAATCACGGTCATTATAAAGGTCATAAGGTTAACCCCTAAGGGGGGAGGGTCAAATGTCAAAGTCATCAATCAAAAATAATGACATTCCGTGAATCGTAATAACTACTTTAACCCCAATGTACGTATACATTTGTGTCTTCAGCATATCTTTAAACATTATTAACTTATCATAAAAATAGCAATAAATTTAATCAAGACAACTTTCATTCAGACAACTGTAATTTCATCAAATTATTTTCAAAGCAAATACTTATATGGCTAGTCTTAATTAATAAAAAAAGTGGAAAAAAGTAACATAACAAAAACCCTTTACTGCCCGTTTGATCAATTTAATGTATCCTTGTTGCATAAGGTTTATTATTATTATAAATGAATGTAAAATGTCATATGAGGACATTACCACTTTTTGCTCCATGCATAATGATAAAAAACAATAAATTAAATAGTAAATTTTAATACTATTTAAGCCATTTAAGAAGACTTTTTAAGTCGTAAAAATTAAAAAATGCTAAGTTAGCAAAGACACAAACTTTCACCTTGTGTTTCAACCTTTCATTTCTGCAGCAAAGTCTTTCACAACACGAGGTGCCTTCCTGTTTTCAAAAGCAAAAATTCAGTCATGTAAAAAGACCCTTTATGACACTACGCACTCAAAAAAAAGTGGCAGTACAGATTCGAGAATGTTAAATCAGTTCTCCAGGGCTGAAAATAGTGAAAAGAATCGTCTAACCTCCCGTTCGCCCACTCAAACCTGTCAAGCAAGTGTCCTGTTCAAAAGGGGCAGCCATTCCTGCTCACCTCATGTCTGTTTTTCTCATGTCATCCTTTTCAAGGATGAAGGAGAACATGGGGGTGGCTTTCAAAAGAAACACTCACTTCACACCTCAAAGATATGTAACAGCTCACTTAAAGACTTTCTTTTTCCTTTCGCTCTCTCCCTCCAATGCTTTTACTTGAACATATTTGATGCTATTGCCTGCAGAAAAGTCAAGGATGCAAAACATTTGGCTGCAGGTGACGGTGAGTAGATTTATGTAATTTTATCTCCATATTTTCCTAGAAAATGAAATAGTAACACCCTCAGTCAGAAGCGCAAAGGAATAAACCCGAGAATGCTTTAAATTCTGAACACACATGGAACCAAAACAGGTGCAGGAAGGCAGCCAACGGTGTGGTGAGGTAAACGGTGGGAGGGTGAGTTTAAAGAGCAGACAGATATGTGTTGAGGAACACAGATGAGCGCTGATAGAGAAGGCCTTGGTGTGGCGGTGTGGAGTACACTGAGCGCAGCTCCATTCATCTTGCCCCCACAGCAGACAGGCTGCAGTAATGACTCCCCAGAGAACACGGCTCTGCCTCTGACCTTGGAATTCTCGGCACAGCCTGGGGACTGTTGACAGTAACTCCAGAGAATGCCGAGGGTTTTTTAAAACATGATATTTTTTAATAGGAAAGAACCCATACGCCCCTTTGCTACAGTAACCTTAACAACAACAATACCAGCCCACGTTTTCTCAAAGTGATGGTGTCCTCCGTTTTGGAAAAGCATTTCCCTGGTGAAAATGTTTATTTATTGTATGACAGTGATTTTGCCAAATTGGACATGTTCCTGGACCAATGGGCACTATAAAAAATAATTGTTAATTAATCGTTAAAATATACAGGAAGACCTGTATGTATTGTATAAAAGTGATTTTGCCAAATAATATATGTTCCTGGACCAGCAGGCACAATAAAAATGAACTGTTTTTCCCCCCCCCCAACGAGAAAAAAAAACTAATTAAAGACAACAAATCCAAAACAAAACAAACATAAATGTCCTGAAAAACAGTATCTGGATTATATTACCAATGCATTTATGTGGAAATTCAGTGATGGTAAAAAAATATTATGACCTAAAATCAAATTAATTTAACCATGAAACAATGACACATTGTGAACTTTTTTTTTTAAGTAACACTCAGTGCCTTGCCGATTGAAAAGCGTCATTACTGGCGAAAGATTGTTCAAGCCTTTGATATGTCAAGGCACATAGCACAAAGTAGTAGCCTGCAGGTCGTTCTTTTATCGTAAGGTATTTAGGTTGGGTGAGTCAGTGTTGTAAAAAAGATTTTTTGTTATATATTGTTGTAAGCTATCTTGTGTTTAAAACCTATTCAGTAATGTTTTTTTTCTACTTTTTGTTGGCCAATGGAATTTTGTTTCGACATTCACTTTATAGGTTGATACAATGGTTTTGGTCTAGTACAATTAAATCTTGTCAAGGCAACCACTGATTTCTTGTCAAGCTAATTTTCAATTTATACCTCCGTTTTAATTTGTCTTTAGTGTATTCTTATAAACAACTTTATCTGACATTTAATAAGAAATACACTTACAGTATGAGAAGTGAGTCTGCAATTTTTCAAATACACATGGTCAGTAGTTTAATGGTTGAACATGTACCTTATAGTTAACCTTCAAACCTCAATACAAATATTAAAAAAGTGCAATTCTTAATATCACTAAAAAACAAATAAGAAAATCAACAAAAACGAAGTCAGTGAATAGAAAAACAATATATATCTAACAGAGACCACAAAATATTCAATACTATGTCAATCCCAAACCCTTAAAAATGGTTCAATATGAAATTGTTTGTTAAGACTGGGTCAATATTGTTGGTCTAACATTACTATAGATTCAAAACCAGGGGGCATGATTAAATGTCTTAACATTTTTTAATGTTAAGACATTTAACATTAAATGTCTTATAATATTAAAGTTATATATATCTATATATTATTTAAACATCCTTTAATGTCTATAACATTTAAAGATGTTATACTGGCAATATGGGAGTACCTCCACTGTATACTAACATTCCACATCATGAAGGTTTACTGGCTTTAGAACATTTCCTTGATATGCGCGATGATGATGGTCTTCCAAACCAAATTTATCATTAAAATGGCTTTTTGAAATGGCAAATTTCTTATTTGAAAATCAATATTATTTACAGGTTGAGGGCACCGCCATGGGGGCTACTATGGCTCCAGATTATGCTAATTTATACTTGGGTTTTTTGGAGTACAGCTATTTTTTCAACAATAATCCTTTCCTTGACAACATCATTTTGTTTAAGAGATACATCGATGATTGCTTTGTTATTTACAAAGGTTCTGAAAGTGACTTTGAAGCTTTTGTTTTGTACATGAACTGTCTTAGGCCTTCCATCAAATTCACATATCATGTGGGGATCACTGATGTCAACTTCTTGGACACCTCTATATCAATTGTGGATAATCAAATAGTCTCCTCTCTTTATAGAAAAGACACAGCTAAGAACAGTCTTCTTCATGCTAAGAGTGCTCACCCAATGCCCTATAGCCAGTTTTTAAGACTTCATCGTATTCCTGCCATGATACCTCGTGACCAAAGTTTACTGGGATCAACCCTGCCAGTACTGTAAGACCCAATGTAATTCAAACATATGGATGTATATGGATTCAATGTATTCAAGTGCTCACGCACTTTATATCTTGGTCAGTTCGCCTAATCTCGCAGTACCGATGTCAGCCGTGCTGTATATCGACCCTGCGTGCATCTACAGCTCAGAGCGGGGGACATGATAACAGTTTTTTCTTCTTTTTTTTTTTTTTTCCTTGAAAACCCTCAACATTATCTTAATAAACAAGTGCTGATGTCTTATGGGATGCCTTGACCGTCATTGGTGAGGAGAAACGGTAGGACCTTTGTTGCATCTGATTTAACGTTGTGGTAAAAGAACAGCTGTCAGGAAGAAGGTCGATCTCCAATATGATGCTCAACTTCACATCTGATTAGAGCACAGGCACAAAGAAAGCACATCTTAATATTTCAAACCCACCTCAAAGCGCTGTGAGCTGACTTTCTTGCCCTTCTTCATCCAGGTGATTCGTGGTTTAGGCTCCCCGACTGCTTGGCACACGAAGGACGCCACCCCTCCTGAAATCCCTGTCTGATCTTCAGGAATCTTAATGAAACTCGGTATGCCTGTGAGCGAAAGAAAGACATTAAGACACTATTACAAATGCAAGAAGGAAAAATCACAGATCTCTTTAATATATCATTTGTTTGCCATAGATAACAATTAGATAAAATGGAGAACAAATGGAGAGTTCATATTTTTCTCCTCTCAGTAACCACAATTGTTTCACTTTTAGGGTTTCAAAAATAATCTAAATAAATTATTAAAACCAAATCATGAATTTTACTATCCATTTTATTTTATTTTACATTTTCATTTGCGATCTGATGGCGAACGCAAAACAAATGAGCAAATGAGATTTAAGAGTCATGTCAGAAGGAAAAATTATGAGTGAACAGCGTTTTCAATTTCTTCTCAAACAAACTATCATAAGGACGTGAAAAAAGATGAAAAAATACAGACCTAAATTTGGAACACCACATTTTTGAAGCTCTGGACAATACAAAAACTGGATCTGGCTATAAGAACGCCTTTGGGGCAACCATGGGTATTAGAACTAACCTAAAACCAATAAATAGATTTGTATTATTTGAAATAAAATAAATGTTAACTGAAAATAAAATAAAATAAAATGACCGGTTTGATTTCAGCAGTTGCCAAGCAAAATCTACTCATTCCCTAAGTTTAACTTGATATACTAAAATAACCAAAACACTATAATAGACATATTTTTAAAAATACAAATCAACAAGAAAATTGCTCAAATTTTAAATAAAATTAAAATGGAAAATAAAAACAATAAAAATGAGATCCCTAGTATCTCAATGATATTAAAAGTATTAGTATGGGGTTAGAATGACATTCTTTGGTGATCTATTTCTATAAGTCTCCTGAGCTATGATCGAGCAATCGTTGAGCAATAAAACTGTCCTTGCTAGAAGCGCTGGAACAAAAGCAGATCTTTTAACAATGTCTAAACCCTGCCTTGAGCTAGACCTCTAGGATGGTACAAGTAATGTTCCTCCATGTGCACTGGGTCATGTCCCTCATTGTGAGAAACAATAAATACGGGCAATATGAGGGAATTCTATTTCCCCTATTGCCTAAGCACTCCGCTTGGCTGTACTCAAGATAAGAATAAACTGTTTATAAGCCATGAGAGCTTCATCTCCGAGGATGTATCAAAAGCATAATTAAATGCTCTGACAGAATACGAGCCATGGCAACCCGAACAAATTGAGCTCCCCGTCCACCGCCATTCCCTGGTGAAAGCATGTCTGTAGAGGAACAGAGAGCTGACGGGAACTTAATTAAAGATTCCAGCCATCCAGCTCACCACAGGGAACAACAGATATATCATAACATGCGCTGCCTGCTTTGTTTACCTCTGTCTCTGGCTACAGATGCATAATGCAAACTGCCGGCCTCGCTGGAGACAACGTCTTCATCTTTTCTTTGGCAGGAACTGTCTTGGTCCCAGTTTCTGTCCAGGGGACCTTGTCATTTTGCCTTTCTCTAAATCTCTGGCTCTCTCTCGCTTCACGGCACTGATGTCAGCAGAATGGATGTCATTATGGTTGCCCTCGCCTGATGCAGTGTGTGTGCAGAATGCAGACTGCCAACCAGCTTCACATGAAGTTTATGGCAACTTTCCAAAAGACATTAATTATACCACATACTCATACACCCATCAGCTACGTAGGGACACACTACTTCTCATTGTTTTACTAAGTCTATTTATCAACCTAGACTAGGGTTTTACAGAAATGGGGGAATGGGAGGTGTATAATATGGGATTATCACTTAATACTGTATTCAGCTTAGGTACATAAATTGATCAAAAGTGACACTAAAGTCATTTTTAATGTTACAAAAGATGTTACAAAGTTTCATGGTTTCCAGAAAAATATTAAACAGCAGAACCGTTTTCAACATTGATAATAAATGGGAACAACTGTTTCTTGAGCAGCAAATCAGCATATTTTAATGATTTCTGGAGGATCATGTGACAATGAAAACTGGAGTAATGATGCTTAAAATTTCAGCTTTGATCACAGGAATAAAATC